>VXBU01008680.1:0-15235 GCA_013400315.1 Bombycilla garrulus | reverse complement strand
TTGGTTTTGGTTTTGTTGTTGTTTGCATGGGAAGGGGGGGGATTGTTTGGTTTTTTTGAGGGGGTAAAACGTGGAATAAACAAGAAAGCTTCTTCGCTGCTTCTGCTTTTCCCCCACACAGAATTCAGGTCCAACCACTGCCAGCTCCAAATCCTGATACTACTTACAGTACCTTAAATTACCGCTCATGTTATCGGAGCACACGCTTTTACTCTAAAAATGCCAGTGTGAAGCTATCAAAGCACATATTCTTTTTGTCATGGAAATTCAAGTTCCTTCTGCTTTTTGGCTTTGTCGGCTAGAATGTGGTAAGCTAGAGAGCAATGATAAAGGATGTGCTACAGCTTCTGGCACTCTATCATTGCCTGGGCCTGTTCTCCAGGCAGGCGCAGTTCCCAAACACATACAGAACGGCCACTGAAATTAACATTTAGCTTGTAAAATCAAAGGATTCTGTGTTTTAGGAAAAGGGAGAGATGTGCATCTCCTGAGCACCAGTGTGAGTTTGCAGTAATAAGCACATGATTGAGAATTGCTGAGAGTCATAATTATTGTTTTGACCTGAAAAGGCCTACATGTCATGTTAAAGATAATGCAGATATGCAGTTAACATGGGCTTAAAACTAGGTTTGAAATTCTGACTTTCTGTTCTGTAGCAGACTGAAGTGGTCTGGTAATCCAAAACCAAAACTCTCTTGGATTCAGAAGTGAACAGAATTAACCAAAAATCTCATGTTTTCATTTAAATCACCTAAATAAATTAAAGTTTATTCAGCTTGTTTTGACTGCCAGTATAAATTACTTTCTTTGATAAAATACAGGTGAGAAAACCCAAACTTGAAACTTGCCCATGCACCCATGTCCTCATCTGGACACTGCTGGAGAAGACATTAGTTCTGTTAAATCGAGGTAGCCTTCTCAAATTGTTGTGTTTGCTTACAGTTAAGTCTTTGTGGAGATTTATTAGAACCTGCCAGTTTGCTTGCCATAAACATATATTCTGTTCCTGCTTTTCCAGTTCTTGCCTTCATTTTACAGTTTTGTAAGAATCCTTGTGATGGCTGAATGTTGTTCAGTTTTGTGACCCAAAGCAGATGTAGCATAACACAGGGCAGGAAGGCTTCCTTCCACAGTGTCTGCCTCAGGAATCCCATAGGAACAGCCTCCTCATGGCAAGGATTTCCACCCAGCCCTGTTCATCTTTGGCTTCTCACAGGTAACTGTGGCAGAGCTTATTCAGGGTGATTCGGAACCATCTGCTTCTTATTTAACTGCTCTGGGAGTGAGTGCATGGCAAACACGCCATGCAGGGCAGTGGAGAGTCTTCAGTGCATGATCACTTCCAGCCATATGACTGAATCATGGATTGTTTGGGTGGGAAGGGACTGTACCTCCTGCCTGAACACAGGGTCAGCATCCTCAGGCTGCTCAGAGCTTTGTCTTGTCAGATCTTGAAGACTTCCAAGGATGGAAACTAAACAGCTTCTCTGAACACTCCTTCTGTACTGCAGGAATGTCCTCAGGAAAAATGTTTCTCTTTATATCCAGTCTGAACCTCCAGTTTCAGTTTATGACCATTGTGTCTTATTCTTCTGCCATCAGAAAAATTTCATCCCTGGAAAGAGCCTGGCTTCTTGTAGGTGCTGGAAAGTTTTCTTCAAAGCCTTTTCTTCCCTGGGCTGAGCAAGCTCACTTTCTTCCTCTTCTCACAGCACAAGTGCTCCAGCCATCCTGGTGTGGTCATGGAGTGCTCCAGGCAACCCTTTACTGAGCTCACTACAGTTTATTGGTGTCTGGCTTGTACTGGGGGCCCAGAACTGGAAATTCCACATTTTCTTACAAGGGCCAAGTAAAGGACAATAATCACTCGCCTGTTTTCTGGCTAGGCTCCTGCTGATGCAGCCCAGTATGCCATTAATTTTGGTACCACCAGGATTCCCATATCCAGACTGAGATCAAGAACCAGGTCTTTGAGAGAGTATTTCTGTCTGGGATCTCTCTCTCCACACTGACTCAGGATGCTCATTTGTCACATGCTGTGGTGACTCACTGCCACAAGTGATAACACCCTGATGAGCTTGCAGCTGCAGGACTCTGAGCTGTCTCCACCCAAGGCTTTGAGTTCAGCTTGCCGGTGGAAATACAAAATTGGCTGAGCAGGGGTGATTTAGTGACCTCAGAAACCAAAGCTGCACAGTGCCTAGGTTTGCTGAAGGAGCACAGAACAGGACAGGCTCAGTGGGAAACTTATGTCTGCCCTGCTGCTTAAAATTTGTAGAAGTATCTCTAGTGATGAAAACTGAAACCACTTGCTCCAATCTCTGACTTAGGAGATGGGGAGGAGGCAGGACTGAATCATGGTGCTTTCTGGGGCTGTGCCCTTCAGTGCATCTTAGAATGCAGCTTGGATTTCCCCATGGAAAAACAAAACAAAATAAAAAAACAGGTAAGTGTCCAAACATTATTATTTTGCTTATGGCATATTGATCATAACCTGAAGGAAGTGTAGCGGTATGGCCTCTGAGAGAAGATAAAAAGCATGGACACAGCTCGCAGGGACAGGATGGTCACTGAAAAGGCACCAGAGTTCTGTGAGTTGGAGAAGTGGAATAATGTACCCTGTTGCAGGAATTGTTTCTGTTCCTGCTTTACCTACAGCACTTGAGCAATGGCAAGTTGGCACTTTTTTTTTCCCAAGGAGGAAGCATGTGGGATTTAGGCAGGAGTGTAGATATATCTATTTTCCTTGAATTTAGAAGAAGGAGAAGTACACCATATAGGTGGAGGATCTACTCATTGCTGGTACTACTGCCCTGGGAGTGAAGGGAGGGCTATGCAGTGATACAGTGCAGGAGGTGCAGCCTGGAGCAAGCAAGGACTCCAAGACTAATTCATCTTGCCCTGCAAAACAAAGGCTGAAATCTTCTGCTTTCCTGAGCAAGAATTTTCCATATAGCCACAGTGTGCTAGAGTGCCCAGTGCAGGAGAACTGCATCTCAGGAGTTCTTGGCTCCCTCTAGGGTACTGGGCAGATTATTTTGACCTCTTGAGCACTGTTTTGCAGTTTGAAGACAGATTACAGCTGACATGCTGAAAGAACTGTCAAGTGTTGTACAGACTCAGTGTTGGCCTGTAGTGACTGACTCCCACCTTGGGCTCAGCTTTGCCATCTCCCTAGATTCCTGGTTCTGCTTTCACACAAAACTTAACATGATTCATTTTGATATTTGAAAGTCTTGGAAAAGCAGGAACGCTGTGTCTGGGAATTCAGCATCAGTGAACTGTAAGCCTTAAGTCCTAAATACTGAATCTTGCATCTGTCTTAAACAGCTTACTGTTTTCTTAGGTAAAAGCTCAGATAGAAGAAAAAGAAGGGAAAACCTTTGATGTCTTCACTGCAGTGGAGTTTAAAACCCAGGTGGTTGCTGGAACAAACTACTTCATCAAGGTAGAGGACACTGGATTGTTTCTTTTATATTAATGTGTATAATCTTTGGAATGGTGGGGTTTTTTTTCTTTCTGAACTAGAGGAGAATGCTTACCTTAGTAAGAAAATGCTTTGACCTTAGTAGGAAAAAAAATGTGCATTAAAAACCCACAAATATCTAGTTTCCAGCCCCTGTCCCTATCTGTTAAATAGAGAGATCCTCCTTTCTCTATTTTCATGGGAAGATTAGATGGATTTTTCTGCAGTCACGGCTCCTAGTCTGGTTTAAAACAAGCCTATGGTTTTTCTTACTGTGTGTCTGCTGCTCCATCCTCAAACCAGCCCAGCCTCCGCCACTTCTCCTGCAGGGATCTCACTGGTTTTTGTACTTTGCAGGTCCATGTTGGGAATGAGGAGTTCATGCACCTGCGGGTATTCAAGAGCCTCCCCCATGAGAATGAGCAGCTGAGCCTCCACAGTTACCAGGGCAGCAAGACAAAGCACGATGAACTGGCTTATTTCTAGCAACCTTCTCTGCTGTGTTTCCCTAGCTGTTTCTTATGTGCATTTTCTACAGGCTGCAAACTGTTGATTCCTGTGCCAACAGAGGTGGAAAAAATTGTCTTTCTTTTAACATCATGGTGGAAAAAATCAGTTTCTTCTATGCCATTGCCTTCCTGTGCAATCTTCAAATCTGAGTCACAGAGCTCTCCTATTACCTGCACTAATGTAAACCCTAGTTTTATTGCAACTTAACCAAAATACTGTGGCTGAATCCTGTCTGTGGACTTCCTTGGTCTGGAAATCGGAAGGGGAATGACATCAGCACTCATATATTTGCAGCAAGAAACATGAGGAAAGCCTCAGTCTTTTCTGTGCTGTTTTGCAACTGTGAATATATGTGTAGATTTAAATTTTAGTTTGTATTTTATGGGCAAAGACCTGATGAGAGACTCGAGCTGAAACAATTTTGCAGAGAAGAGAAAGAGGCTTACAGTAGTTTGAGACAAACATTCCCTTGGTAATCATGCTCATCCTCTTGCAGCAGTAGCATGTAATGTCCCATAGAGGGCGTGTGAGTTTAAAATACCTAACCAGCTTGCTTATGTTCTCGGTCCTATGGAAAAGTCCAGGAAAGGAACTTAAGCTGGACAAGCATTTCTACATTTATAACAATAAACATTTCTTTTGACTTGAGATGGCATCTCTGACTGGTGCTTTAGCGTTCTCTTCACTGGTTTTCACTGTTGATTATCTTGCTCAGCTTTGTTTCCTTAAGTGTTTTTTTATATTCCAGATAACCTTATGTTTATTCTATGTCTTAATTAGAAATACTTTATTTTAATCTTGTGACAAACATGAAGGATAACAAGAAAGACCTCTGCAGGTATAGGAAAATATGGACAATAGCTTTCCAAACTTATTTTATTTACTGTCACGGGCAGAATCCCCATAGGATTTGCAGAGGTGACACACTGTACCTAAGCTTAGAAGTAGGTCAGAGGGTCATCTCTGGTTTTGCCAGTCTGGAAACCGACAAGGCTGGGACCTTGGTTCTCATGAGGAAGACTCTGAAACACCTTTAAGTGGACATATTCAGCATTGGAAACTTGGACCTAGAAACCAAAAGAGTGGGGAAGTGAGGATCATTGTCTCAAAGCATGTTCAAACAAAAGGCTGGTCTCTACATTCTTGAAAGAACATCTTTGCTCAGGATCTTAATTTTAAATGTATCTTCATTTTTACTTCAACAGCTCTTATCCAAATCTGGATAGTAACTGGTGGCAGAAACTGTCTACACCTGTAGAAAACTGTATTAAAAACCCTCAGACTTAGGTGAAGGGAAAATGAGCAGGACTGCTTGGGTGTGGAAGCACCAGAAGATGCAACAGAAGGTTTTGATGGTGTCCTATTTCAGTCACCAAGATGCCAGCACATTTGCTCACAGCTTCTTGACACACTCAAAGGAGAAAAGAGACAATGAGGAAACCATTGTCCCACCTCCATGACTTGGAGGTGGGACACAGTGCAGACACCATGTCAGCTCCCAAAGGGTACAGAAAGATCTAACACAGAAAGACCAGCACATGGTCCTGAGAAGCAATGACAACCTGAAAGCCAGGATCCCTGCAGAGTTACTCCAAACACATCAGTGCCTGAACAGGGAACCTGACACATCCTGGTGCTTTTGGGAGTGTATGGGAGTGCCTGGAATAAATACTCTTCCAGAGAAGTTCACCTTCCCCCCTAGAAAGTCCTCACATAAAGACTTGGTAGGAAGCTGTAAAATTTCATTCTTACGGAGCCAAGCACAACAGGTGCTAAACTCTCCCTCGGTGAGGGACATGGAAACTTTAATGCCTTAGGCTCCAAGAGGTTTTACATGCTTTCTGGTGGCTGCAGTGTGGTGCTGTGCTTGGTCTGGGTTGCATTTCAGCTGTAAGTCTGCTGGTAAAATGTCAGTGAGGTGGAAGATTCAGAAATATAAAAGAATCAATCTTGTGGCAGAGTTTGTTCCAGTTAATGCTAAAACAAGGAACTGTTTTCCATCACTGGTAAAAATGGGAAAGAAGAGACAAATCCATTTCCAGTGCTACAAATGGATTTCTTCCAAGTTCAGTAATACAGCAGTCTTAATTTCTGAGTTAAAAGTTCTTTTAGGGAAGCATCTGGGAAAGAATAAGATTTAGCAGCATCTGTCCTTACAGGGATCAACTAAGTATGAGAAGTGTGGAGCTAATGCTCACAGTGTCCCTCTGCAGAACTACCCTCCCCCAAACATTACAGGCCAATTTCTCTAATAAAAGAATTCTTCCAATTCTCTTGTCAATGGAGCATGCCCTGCCATGCATATGTGGGGTTTCAGCAGTCACAGGCCATGCCTGCTCTGCTCCAGAAGGCCAGCTTGCTGCTCAGCCGTGCTTCAGATGAAAAACACAGCCAGCCATTTCTTCTGTGAAGACAGGGAGCTGCTCACATCCATCTGTCAGGGTTTCCAATAGAGGGAATGGTGCTATCAGAGGGCTTCAAATTAAGCATTACCCATTTTTCCTCTGCTGCAGAGAGGGGATTTTGAAAATACAGAAAGAACTAGCAGGCAGGCTGTATCTCTGCAGCACCTGATACAGAACCAAAACATCAACACACCTGCTTGTATGTAAAACTAGTCAGCAGACGTGTGCACTGCATTACAACATTATCTCTCCATCAGTTCCTCAAGCTGACTCCAATTTCATCCCAACAAATACAGCTGAAGGACTCAGACACTATTTTGCCTTGAAAGGAAACAGGAGACCAGTTATGACTTGTTGAAATAATTTGAGTCGGGAAGGCAGTCTATAGTCCTTGAGAGGGATGGTCCCAAGAAGCTTACCAGGCACATCTGAATAAGCACAGGGCATGTTTTGTAATATCTATATTCCTGCTTACAGTACTGCTAAACACAGGAATTTTATAAGCATATGGAGGTAGTCCCCACTTCTGTTACTCACATCACATGGTTTCCTATGATGTTTGCTTCTCTTTCTAGCTGAAAGCCACTCTGCAAGTCACCTGTGTAATTTAATTCCAAAACACTCCCTCCTACAATATATACAAACCTTAATAAAGTACATTGTCCCAGCAACCACTTGAGTCTTATATCCTATGGCTGTAAAGACACCACAGTTCATGTTTGCCTGGCTTTCAAACTGTGGCTTCACCTGTAAAAAGAAAGGGAAAAACGATTGGCAGATTGATATTTAGAGATTTCTTTCACATATACCACTCAAATGTTCATCTTTTCAAACATACTCTTTTAATAGAACTCCACAGTGACTGAGGGCACCCTCAAACCCCTCATCCAAATCATCAGTAAGGATATTAAACAGGATGGCCCCAGCAGTGAGCCCTGGGTGCACCACCTCTGACCAGCCAGATGTAATTTCATTCACCACCTCTCCATGGGCCCAGCCATCCAGCCATTTTTTTCACCCAGTGAGTGGTGCACCTGTCCAGGATTCTTCAGTAGAATGCTGCAGGAATTGGTGTCAGAGGCTTTACTAAGGTCCAGGGAGACAACATTCACAGCCTTTCCCTCATCCACTAGGCAGGTCATGGAAAGAGATCAGGTTGGTCAAGCAGAACCTGCCTTGCATGAACCCATCCTGGCTGAGCTTGAACCCCTGGTGTGTGATGGCACTCAGGATGAGCTGTTCCATGACCTTCCGGAGCTCTGAGGTCAGCCTGACAGCTCTGTCATTTCTGGGATCCTCCTTCCGGCATTCTTGTACATGTTCTTTTAGAGGGGCATCAAATTAGCCAAACTCCAGCTGTGTGAGAACTCACTGTTCACCAGGACCACTGGTAAATCATGGACAGTGGCTTGGAGAGCTCTTCCATGAGCTCCCTCAGTACCCTCAGGTGGATTCCATCCAGCCCCATAGATGTTTAAGTGGAGAAGCTGTTTCCTGCTGGATTGTGGGAGTTTCATTGTGTTCCTCATCTCTGTCTTCCAGCTCAGGGAGCTGGTACCCTTAGGACAACTGGTCTGACTATTAATGATTGAGGTTAAGGCTTTAAGTACCTCAGCCTTTTCTTTATTTTTTGTGGCAATGCTTTCCCCAAAATCCAGCAAATGATGGAGATTCTCCTTAGCCCCCTTTTTGTTGCTGATGTATTCATAAGAACACTTTTTGTCACTGGTTTTGGCAGTGTCCAGAGTTAAGTTCTAACGTGGGTTTTGCCTTTCTGACTTTCTGCATAACCTTAAAATGCCTTTGTAATCATCCTGAGTTGCCTGCCCCATCTTCTAAAGCTTATAAACTCTATTTTTTACGCCGGGTTCCAGCCAAAACCCTCCCTTCAGCCAGTCCAGTCTTCTTCCCCACCAACTTGTCTCTTGGCACATGGGGACACCCTGTTCTTGCACCTTTAGGATTTCCTTCTTGAAGAATGCCCAGCCTTCCTGAATCTCTTTGCCCTTCAGAAATGCCTCCCAAGGGACTCTTTTAACCAGTCTGCCAAACAGACCAAAGTCTTCTCTCCAGAAGTCCAATGCAGTGGTTTTGCTGTTGCCCTTCCTTACTTCTCCAATAATTCAAAACTCTCCCATTTCATGATCACTGCATGACCACCACACAGAAAGTAGAGACAATCTTGTCCCTCTGCACATGACACCCATGCTGATGACTGCATGTATTGCTGAGTTTGGGCAGAGGAGCGGTGTCAGTGTCAACCTGCTCAGGGCAGGGCCAGCAACACCTCAGTGCTTCTCACCACCCACCTGTTTCACAGGAACGCACTGATTAAATTTACTTTCCCAGCACAAGCTGGCTGCCACTCCCATGACATTCCTTCCTAGCAGGAAGGCCACAGAAAGCACCCAAGGAACATCCAGATAATTTCCAGAGAGTCAGAAATTATCCTATTCAGCTTCCTCATGATCTCTTACTCTGCTATTCTGCTGAGCAGTTTTCACAGAGTTTCTGTCCCCAGGAACTGACAACTATACTTTCAGCTGAGGAGCTGATGCTAAATCTGGCAAACCAGGGAAATTTTAACTCCCAACACCCTTCCTTGGTGTCAGCTTCCAGTTGACTGGGGCAGGGGCCTCCTAGAATGCTCCTAAGAGGCAACTTTTGGTGCATCATATTCCACTCTCAGAACACAAAAAAACAAAGCCACTTCTCTCCAGTTTTTCTCTCTCTCCTCTGGCCAATATGTCCCCCATTTGTTATTTACAGACTGAGCCTTCAGTAAAATCAAGCAGGCAAACAGCTCCTTAATCCTTGGGTGAAAAAAATGTAACATTCCTAAGCTCTAACATCATCCTAAACTCAAAACATTCCTCAGTTTTGGGCAACAGCCATAAAACAAGGAGACCAAATAAATAATATTCCTCAGCTCACTAATGATGGCTAGAGATAAGGTACAGGTATAAGTAAATAATTATGTAATCCCACGAGCAGACAGACCTTGAGCATCCCAAGCTCTGCAGATGCTCTTCACAATTTCACTGAAATCATAGGAATTGTTTCTCTATTCAGCAGAACATGAAAAGCCCACAGAACTGCTTCATGAAATGGTGACACTTGTGCTGGAAGGATAGCAGGATTACCCCAACATAAGGTTTCCATAAGAAAATTTTCCTTAGAGAACTATACCAAAGCCTCTGCAAGGGGGGAAAGGACCAGGAAGCGTTCTCTCTCTTGTTCTCAGCACAGGGCAGAAATTTCACCTGCCAGAAAATAAAGAGCAAAGAACAATCTGCTTGCATTTTCCTGAAGCTACTGAGAACAAAAGAACACTAAAATTAGGATCAGTCGTTTTCTGGAATCAAACAGAAACTTTGGACTATCTACATTTCTGATTCTGTGTGTGCCCCGTACTCTGGGAGCATTTAGCACTGCCTGAAACCAGCATTCACATTTTCAAGTGCCTGTTTGCTCATGGACACCCAAGTGCTGTGGTTTCACCTCCAAAACACACTGCAAGACTTCTGATATAGACCCCTAAATAATACAGCCCAGCATTGAAAACAAAGCTCAGTATATGGCATGGTGCTTGAGATATTTCACTGACTCATTAATGAAATTTCACAGCCCTCAGCTGGCCCCATCTTAAACATGAGGAAATAAGAATGGCAAATACACCAAGGTGCTACAAGTCCCTTGTTAGAGTCTCCCCTCCATAGGTAAAAGGGAGTTTTTGATCTCTGCAAGTGCTGCTCCTTCAAACATTCCTGCCATCATAGAAGGGAACAGTGATAGTGCTCCCAAATAATTCAATCAGTATCCCCCAAACACTTTTAGATCATCCATTTATCTTTCTGCTCTGCAGTAAATCATCTCTGACTAACCCGTTACCCCAAACTCCAGCCCTCTTTCATGTACATATCCCCAACCCTGGTGACCCCAGCTGTGACTGACCAATAAAGCCTTAGAATGGAAGAAGGCACAGAGGAGCTGGGGAGGGTGATGTGCCACCCATGAAACTCAGGCAATAATGCAGGGTGTGACTGACCACAGCTTTTGCAAATAAGCTGACTTTATCTCAACACAAAGGTTGACCACAGGGTGTTTTTGATAAGTAGCTCTGTCAGTGGAGGGGATCAGGTGGCGGTGTAACTCCCCAAGTTCAATAAAAGAAAGCGAATACATCCCTGAGTTAGCCAGACCATCATGGGAGGAGTGAACGCATGGCTCTGCCCAACTCTGAGTATAAAAACTAAATGGTTGGGCAAAAGAATTTTGAAGAAAACCACTGGCTAGAGCTGACTTCAACCCACATCCCCCTTCCCAGTCACTGAGGATGCCCAGTGTCGTGACACAGAACATGTTGTACAGACCAGGAGTGCAGAACACGCTGGTATCCTCAGGGAACTGGGATTGCAGTTTCTACATTTGGCTATGAGTAATTTAAACCTGTATCAAGTTACCAGTATATTTGTATTACTCTGCTAAATCAGACCCTTCATGTACATGGAGTTATCTTCTAATCAGTAAGCTGGATGTTGAAGACTATCCTCTCCACTTGTGGACTAAGGAAAAGAGCCTGGTCTCAGCTTGTGAGATTGCAGAAGATGTGGAAGGATGCTGGTGCAAATTCTGTCCTCAGTGGCACAGCAAAGAAGAGAGCTGGGAGCCCTGCACATCAGGTAGTAGTGAGTGTACAGCAGTATTGGCCAATGCATTCAGCCCTGCTACTTCCTATTTTTGTTTCCTCAGAGTGTCTGAGTGCAACTGCCAAAGGGAGAAGAGCTCATCTTTCAGAGCCAGAAGGGTGAAGACGATTGGGTGGGTGGGAACATAAGATGGGAGTTTTCCCATGACCTGCTGTTTCCCTTTCATGCCTCAAGATGCATTTTATACTTTCTTTAAAAAGAGCTGCTGTGCTGCAGGGCATTAGAGGATCTGCAGAGGTGCTGCTCACACAGTTGCTGCAGGACAGGACCACTGTCACCACCTGAGAACTGGGCTCACTCACTGGCCTGCCTTGTGACAAGCTCACCTTGCCCCACTGGCAGCCCCTGTATCACAGCTGTGACTCTAGAAAACACTTAATGCCAGCAGGGAACACACAATTTAAAAATAGCTTTGTCCTGCATGTACAATTCTTTACTGCATACTGGCAGTGGCTTGTCCTATGCAGTCCTTCACTGAGGAATGAATTCTACCACATACAACCTTTTCCCTTCCAATGTGCTACCTCTCATTTCAAACAAGTGACCTCACTGCTGGCATAGCAGAGCTGGGCTTGGAACTTCACACGGACATTAACTGAAGGTAGCCAGTACCATGCCTGGCCACGCACAAAGAGGAGACAGGGAAGTGGTTTGTCTCAGTCTTACCAAGACACTTCCTACATAGAATGCTGAGAAAACACTGCCAGTCAAAGGGATTCCTGCTTTCAGCATGAGCTTCTTCAGTTTAAAACCTGGCTCAGTCTCCCAGGCTTTACACAAGCTGCAGGAATGGCCTCTTTGCACACAAGTAACTTAATCTAGAGACAGAGTGCAACTCACCTGGTTAACAAGCTGCTGAATTTCTGGAGTGGCTGGCTTGGTGTCAGATAAGCCCCCAGTCATCATCGTGGCAGGTGACTTCTCTGAGATGAAGTGACTCTGAAGAGGGAAGCTCAGCGTGCTCTGAGTATATTCCCCAGGCATCTCACATATATATACACATACACACATGTGTCATGGAATCATGTGACCTGTAATACATGGAGCCTACCATTACTGAACTGGAGGAGGAGACAAATGGGGGAAACAGGAGGAAAAGCAATGTAAAGCACTGGCAGTACTATTAATAAATGTAAAAAGCACTTAAAGAAGTGTTTATGGTTATGGTCTTCACAACAAAAAGCAAAGCAAACATCAGCCTCCAGTCACCCCCATCTTAAAGAGAGTTGGTTCGGGCAGTAAAACCTCTTGCCTCTCCACCCATGTGCAGATGACTAGGCTGAGCTCTTGGGAAACAGATCAAAGACACACCCAGTATTTCCCAACACCGTTCCTTATCAGAGGAAAGGATGCAGCACTTCCCTTAGCGTAGATCCCATTCAACTTGAAATTTTATTCTCTCAGTATCCTTCAAAGTGGGGAAACAGGAGCAGATGGTGTCTTACATTCAGTGACTTGACTTACCCTTCCTGACCAAAAAGGTAAACACCAGAACCAGAAGCAGAAAATAATTCAATCCCAGATTCAGGTAAGTACTGCAAAAAGGTATTTCTGCTTTTTTTCCCATCAAATCGAGAGCTGTGTTCAGGCAATCATAATAGCAACTGAACGTGCAATAAAATCTACTTTTTAAATCTAGTGCTAATTTCCTGGAAGACAGAGTACAATCAAAAAACACAAAAGCTGTCCCAATTTCAACATATGCTGCTGAAACACATAACATGAGAACATACTCAGAAGTATTCATTCTGCAGTTACAGTCGCATGGTATAGTCACATTCAGGAAGGTGAATGTACAAAGCTCAAAACCTACTGGAGGAAGGCTAACAACTGCTAACAGCCCTCCCTGGTAAGGGAGAACTAACACCTCAAGACCACAGGAAAAATTAGTCAGATAACTGATATCTGATTACTCAGATAATCAGATAACAGGTGATGCAAGGCACTGTAAAAAGTACTTCAGATCTGATTTCAAGGCCTTGGTACAAAGCTCCTGAGATTGAGAAACTGGGTCTGTAGGGGTCCTACACTCAACAGTATTGGTGAGTATTGCAGCATGTTACTGGAAAAGATATTGCAGAATTTTCTAAACTTGATCAGCAGTGCTATGGAAGTAGACAAAAAGCATTTAAGGAAAAATTGTTGTCTTGAGACAACATTTTTGTGAACAGAGAAAAAAATCCTTTCAGTTCTCAGGAATAAATGGAGTGGCAGGTGTTAAAACTGGAATTCTGCCACTTTCAGCAACTTCTCTCCACATGAGAGCCCTATTCTCTCTCCAGAGCCCTATTCATGGAGCTGATGACAACTTAAACTTTCTTTTGCACAAGATCCTGCTGATTCACTCAAATGCAGATCACAACTTAAACCTTCTTTTGTATAAGACCCTACTGATTCACTCAAATGCTGATCATCTGCCACCACTTGTGCCTTATTCACACAGCAGGGCAAGTAAGTTAAGGAACTGAAGAGCCGGCTCAGCTTACTGAGACCAGAAATCAGAGAATATGTCCAACAACTGCACAGCACCAGTGCTAAAACAGGAAATTTTATAAACCTGTCCACTCACCAGGATACAGATCCTGCTAACTTCCTTGAGAAGGGATGTGAAGATCCCCAGGGCAGCAGTACACTCCTGGAGAACTCGTGATTCTGTCTAGCAAAAAATACACCGAGCACAAAGTTTAGGAGGGTTCATTTATAATCTTGGAAAGACTCTAGGTGTGAAACTAAAGATATTAATGTTGTGTGGAAATTATTCACTGGACTCCATATTTCTGGGTTTGCTGGTTTTTGACTTTAAAGCATAATTACTTTTTTTTCCCCCAGAATGCACATTTGTGCAGAAGGGAAAAAATACCAAGGCTAATTTTAAGCAAGTTGATGCTGAAGTTTACAGAGGGATATCAGACTGTTTCCTTTCCATGGCAGTGGAAATGGCTGCCCAAAATCCAGTGATATTTCTAAGATTGAGATGCAGTACTCATCCTGCACAAGTATTTCATGAAACTATTTTGAAGTGCTGATGTTTCACAGACCTGTGATCAAAGATGATCAGAGGCAATTGATCAACCTTATCTGGGGCAGCCCCCACCTCCACCCACCCTCTCTACACTAAGTTTTGGATGTAATGAACCAGGATTTGGTACAGCCATGCCCACACCATCTCTTGCACAAGGTGAGTGTGCTCCCTGTAGTGTTTGAGACGTGGTATCATGTGGTATCACGTACTAGGCCAGCCTACATTCTCCATCAGCACAGCTGGCAGCTTCCCCTCCCATCACTGTGCTGCTGTTATCTTGGGGAATCTCTGCTGGGACATGACCACTGGCATTCTGCACAGCTTTGATGTTGAGTAACACCTTGCACTGTGTACTGTTCCAACAAAAAAGAAACAGATCTTCATCGCTTGCAGGCCACTACTCCCTGGTCCTTGTTAAAGCAATTGTTATTGTAGAAGCAATTTTAAGAGTGCCAAGCTATTGTTGATAAATACACCAGTACAAAACAAAGCAAACAAAATAAAATATAAAAAAAACCTCCACGAAAATCCAAACCCCAGGATTATGTATTTACAAATCATTTTTAAACAAGGAATTAAGTCAGTTCTGTAGAAATGATTGTGAAAGCCAAGTCAGTAAGGTAAGTTTTCTGGTTTCACAGTGTCAAGACACGTAGTTATGACTAGACATGATACATGGTCTGAATATCTTTAAGAGCTTCTAAAGGAAAGCCGCCTTCCATCTACCAGCTGTTTTCATCGTCACAGGAACAACAGCCTTGATTTTCAACATGCTGGTCTGAAAAAAAGGTCTCCCCTCCTGCCACCCATCCTGATTTTGAAAGATTTCTGACATCATACAGGAACAAGGATCAACAGAAACCTGACCTTCAGCAGCACAAAGTTATCACAGCCCAGCTTATGCTGAGCCTCTTCATGTCAGTCTGCTTCAAGACAACTGAAATCTACTGTTAAAAATATTCTATAAAGAAATTATCTGTTTCATCAGTCTTTCATGCCTACAGGCTGCAGAAGACAAGAGCACTGAATGCTAGAAAAAGAACAACACTTCTTTCTCTTTCACAGAAGGAAAGACGCACAAGCTTGAGAGGACTTTCCTATGATGGTCTCCGCAGTCCCAGGA
>VXBU01008677.1:41086-76885 GCA_013400315.1 Bombycilla garrulus | reverse complement strand
TGGCACTTTATTGAATATAAGTTTAAGAAGGGGATGAAACCACAGCTGTTTGAAGAAATCTTCAATACCACAAAACAAAGTTAAACTGAACTAATTGGCACACAGGTTTTAAAGAATCCACAGCAAAGTCCTCAAGATTCTGTGCAGTGCATCTACATTAAAAAGCAGTTCCACTCTGCAGCTCCCTCATGAAATCAATTAAGCTGATTTTTCTTGTTTTCTTTTTTTCTTTCCCAAAGTGCATTTGAAAGCTACTGCTGAGGTGAACTTCAGGAGCAATTTAAACAGCTGTGAATTTAATGAGTGCACCCTGCACCTGAAAACCTCATCCAGGAAAAAAAAATCAAAAACAAAACCAAAAAACTGCAATATATACCACCTTATCACTTACTAGAAAACCAGAACCCTGAGAAAAGAAATTCTGATTATTTCTTCTCTGTATTTCTTCCCAGCCTGTCTTCTGTCTGTGTTATGTGATGAACATGGATATTCTTGCGAGTTAGTTAATTATGCTGTTGCAGAGCAAGCTGATAATATACCAGCAAGAAGCAGAAAACCTGGTTCTTCTTGGTTACGAATGCAAACAAAAGCAAAATGTGCCACTGAAAATCTCTCCTTTGTACTTAAAAAAACCAAACCCAAATAAAACATACTATTGAAATTTTTTTAAGCATCATGTGGATCACAGCAGAGGTCAGCTAGTAACGTAAATGAACGTTGCTCATTGTTTACATCTCAGCCAGAGCAGAGTATGCCCTCTCAACCTTTGTAAGAACTGACCTGTTTCTGACTAATCAAGTACTTAATTAAGCCAAAACAGCATTTTTCACCCTAATACTGTGTCAGAACTTGTTGGCAGTGGTGACCTGGACTTTGGATTGCTACCCACCTGAGGAAGCTAAAACTGTACATCTACTTAGTAATTCATTTTTAGCTGGTTTATATGGTACTCATACAACTGCTCGCCCCCTTTCCCAGCTGCAGGGCCCTTGATGGCAGGGCAGAGCTGAGCTGGTGGCCCAGGTTCAGTGTACACTGCAGCAGGGGCTCAGGAGGGATGTCTGGAGGAACCCTTGCTGGACCCAAGGTACAACCCTCAGTGCACGTAGGGGATGTGTTTGTAAAGCCAATGAGACAAACACAGGTATGGACAGGCTGTGCAAGCTATGATTTTCACCCTCAGTGAAAAATCAGTGAATTACTTTGTACTGGTAATTTTGCTTTATTAAAATTCTGATTTGTGCAGGCAGTTGGTCCCAGACCATAACTTCTGGAGGGGATTTAAATCAATATTTAAAAGGACAGTGAGTTACCTCAGAGTAGAAGATGGTGGATGTGGGTTGCAGGAGCAGGTGAATGCAAGAAGAGGCTAAGTTAGAACAATCCCTTTTTGAATACAGGCAGAAGTTGACCTTTTTGCACTGCGTGTCAGAGGTCACCTGTGTATCTGTCCAGCTGCACAGCCTGCAGGTGTCATGGGCACAGAGGCGCAGGCCAGGAGCTGCTTTGTGTCTGCGGTGGGCAGGAGGCGCTGGGTGGGGAGCCCAGCTCCATGACTGTTCACCTTTCCTCCAGGCTTCCCTGGGCTTGCCATCAGGACTGCTCAACTGTGAAGCACATCAGCAGGGCCTTGAAAGCAGCTACCTACCTGGACAGTAACAATGATTTTTTAATAATTAATGGCATATTTTAAGGGACTGACCAGGCAAAGCCAAGTGAAGCAACCAATAGTGAAGCAACACTCTCACTGGATGATGTTAAACTACCAAGAAATAAGAAGAGGAATCTAAAATTCACCTCGTTCTTCATAAGAACTACTTCTCAGATGAATTATCCCCAATGCTCCTATGGCACAGTTGCATCATTCCTTTGTTTGTTAAAATACCTTACAAACTTGGTATCAGAAGTAGTTCTAGTAAATGAGGCAATACCACAAATGACACAACCAGCTGGCTTTGAGAAAAAAAATGGCATTTGTGGAAAGGTCTGTTTAATTTCTGCTGATTTAGTTGGAAAAAGGCCTAATACCACACACAAACCCAAAAAAAACCACCAAAAACAAAAAAAGGAAAAAAAATCTTCCCAACCACATAGAATTTCTCAAGGCTTCCTGAAAATTATTAATTTCCTAAAGACTCATGTGCGTCTGGGTCATGAGACAGACTGATCTGTAGACTGGGAATGATGTTTCACTGATGAGAGAAAAAGTAACTGTCGAAGTACAATGTGAAATCCACAGTTTTAGGAGAGGCTGCAGCCCAGGTAAGGCTTGTGTTGTGGGGAGCTGTTCTCTCCTTGGGATTTCAGAAGTTTTGACAAAGACTGTAGAAATATTTCAGTTTTATCTGAATCAGGTGAGAGCCAGTCTAACAACAGCTCTGTCTAGTCAGTGGAAACTATTTACCTGCTAAGTAACAAGCTGCACACACCTTGTGCTCCAAGTTTCAATAGGCAGAAACCTAAATGCCTTAAGAGTGGTGTAAACGTCAGCTTTGCTCTCTCCAACATAGAGTTAATATCCAAGAAGGCACTGTACTTCTAGGAAGTGCAGTAGCAAAAAGCACCTCCATGAAAATGGTACCAGCCCAGGTGATGGTGAAGAAATATTCACCACTGGGGGGAGCCCTTGGAAACAAAGCCTCATTAAAATAGGCTTTTCTTTTGTTTAAGAAAAAAAAATGTGCTGGCTTTTATTATTTTAAACCCAAATTCTTCAAAGTGACCAAGGTGGGTAAGGCAATCGGATCAATCAGAATTTGTCAGTTTTAACAACATTCCTGCTATATACATGTGATTACTCACATCCCCAGTCGGATTATTATATTCCACTGTGTCCTGATCACAGAATGAAACTAAAAATATCCCCAAGTATTTACATTCTGCTTTCTTGGGAACCTTTCTCTGGTCCTCATTGCCCAGTGAAGAAGAAAGACCCTTAGAGTAGTTCAGGGCTGGAATTCATGGGACTCAATCACACAAATGGTAAAAACAGGTAAACGGATCTGCTTGTCCAGTCAATGGAAAGCAGATAAAGATCCAGGTGCTGGTATTTTTCCCCACTGGAGTTAAAGGAGGCAGATAAGGTTTTTTCCTTCTTCTATTTCCTCTTGCACTTTGTCACTGGATGTGGCTATTTCAGCTTGCGCCGAGAAGACTGCGCAGATGAATGTCAGAACAGTGCCACCAATAGCTGTGTAGAAAGCCCAGCCCAAGGAGCAGTCTCCTGGTTTGTAAGCAGAAGCATAAGGTCCACAATAGCTCATTGCCTTCTGACATCCCCAACCTGCAGGGTAAAGCATCAAGCCTAAGATAAGGAAGAGCCCTAGAAATAAAAACAGAAATAAGTTTAGCAAACAGTCAGTTGAACACCAAATGCAGCACATCTAGTAAGGGTTATTATGGTCATTAGTACTTGTAATTTACCAGGACTAGGAGAAAACTGCCATCTCATCCATCCAGCTTTTACTGATTGTTCCCTAGTATATGCCATACAGTCTTTTAACTAAATTTGAAGCTATCCTGTGATTTATGTTGTGAAAGGTTTATTTTTTATGCCTAGTTTTTTTATGGCCTATAGTTCCTTATTTTAATCTCTGTACTCCTCCTACATCCTTTACTCTCACACACCACTGCTACAAATACAGAGTGTGCAAAATTTTCAAGCATCTCCACCTACTGTTTACACTTGTACTTCCCAAAAACATAGGAATACTTGCATCCACTTTTGATTTTGTATTTAGCTAGCCCTCATTTCAGCTTTAGCGATTCACCACAAACATGTTTGCCTTTTTTTCCTCTAGATTTTGCCTACATTGATTTTCTTGCCTGGAAAAGAAAAACAAAACCACAAACAAACAAACATCAACAAACCAAAAACCCCTCACACTTCTGCTTTTTTGGCCACATTAGGACAAAGCAGAAAACATAATAATGCCAGTTCACTAAGCTGCTCTCATAACAGAGGGATTCTGGAGTCAGCCTCAAACAAACATATCCAAGTACCCACAACCACTGCATACATAACCCTGGGATCCTCCGATTAGGCGACTGACTACTTCAAAGGAAAGCACTTTCCTAGTGATGGCAGGGGCAAAAGCCTTGACTCTCCATCTTGCTAAACAGCCCAAACACTCTGGTGTGTCTCAGGGTGGAAGTTGTTTTGCACATGTGATTGTCTCTCGTATTCATAGATTCCTCTGTGAAGACCATTTATTTTTAATGCTTCATTATGAAGCAGTGAAGGGCTTCATAAAGGAAATTGAAAGTCACATTAGTGTCCCTGCACATATGTGAAAGGAGATTTAATGTCTAATATGCTAGTGGCAACAGTGCTTTCTTATGGGCACTAAAAAAAAAAGTCGCTATGAATTAAACACATACTCCTACATGGAATGTAGGAAGGAGCTGAACATAAGCTCACAGTATCAAAAATTTCTGTTTACCTTAAAAATTTACTTAAAAGAACAGGAAAATAATGAAAAATAATTTTTGTTTCAATACAACATCCAGAAAATGAATACAGCCTTCCAGATCCCATGAATATTTCTGATTAACTTTTCCTGCACTTTAGAGCCCTTTATTTAACCTGGTATCCTGGTGAAAATAGCTGCTAAAAGTGCTGTCACCTTCTAAGTAGGCTAAAAGTTGTGCACTAAAGCCTGTCTTTTTTCTTTCCTGGAAGAGATTACAAAGAACAGGTTTAAAGACTTGTTTACATCTTCTTCCATTCAGTTAGACTAGCAGTTAGACTTCTCTGCAGTCTGTTAGGGTTCCTTAATTGTTTGTTCAAAGAAATTCAGCCAGATGCATTAAATTTTCCTCATCAACAACGAAAAGGTTGGTCCTAGCTAGTAAGTAGTTAAATTACACAAAATGCAAAAACCATCATCCCATCCAACTGTCTAAAATTAATGTCTCTGAATGCCAGACATTTCACAACAGAAAGTCCTTCCTCCAGCGTTTTTCTAATGATGACACAACACCATGAGCATGAATGACCTAAATGTCAGTACTCTTTTGTGCGGCAAAAGCCATTAGTGAGTGATATCCATTCTCTGTGGAGGGATTTCATCACTACTTACATTTAAGAACCAATGACAAATTTTATGCAGTGTTTCCTGGCTGGTTGGCCAAATACATTAAGAATAAAGTATTGTTTTATCTTCGACAGACCTGGATAAGCTGTGCATTCATCCTGCTGAGCCCTGCAGCCATTTCAGACTAGACACCAGCAGTTCCTTCTCCTCTATTCACCACCAGCTTCCTGTTCTGCGCAACTGGTATGACCACACTATGTATCTTTCTGACTGCACATTGGTATGGGCCAGTTGCTGCTCTCTCTAATGATCACAAGCCCTTTGGTAGGTAAAAATCACCATCACTGAATTAAGAAGTTGGATCTGAAATGCAAGCATAGCTGCTGCCAACATGGAAGTTTTTGAAATTTACCACTCCATCACTCACAAACCTAAACAGCCCATGTTTAACAGCAAACCTGGCTTATGGCTGAGTGTCACAAGCAGGACCAAGAAGACACATTCACCACTTTTTATCAAAACTAGAGCATGAGCAACTCCTGAAAGCTACTGGTTCATGGAATGTATGGCCCAAGCTGAAAAGCCATTACCCAAAACTCAAGCTCTCAAAAGGCACACCACTGCTGCCAAATGTAATCATCAGGACTTTACTGACTTACACCTTTTTTTTTCAAAAGTACATAATATTCCTGGATATATAAATCTAACAAATACTATAGAAGGCCATAATTTGATAAACTTCAGCTATTTTCTCACAGATGAAAGCAAAACCTGGAGGAAAGCCTAAACTATGGATTTGAATACAGTCAGAGTAGGCACCTCATTTTAGACAGCTAACTTTGTAACTCCTGTAAGGACCAGCATAACAAAACAAAACAAAACAAAACAAAACAAAACAAACAAAACAAAACAAAACCCCCAAACATCGGTATTTTCACTACCAAGCGTTCTTTCTACTATTCCATTTCAGTGCAGACAGAAAGCATCTCATGAGCCTTTTAGCACTATCT
The DNA here is from genome assembly GCA_013400315.1 of Bombycilla garrulus. Classification (NCBI taxonomy): domain Eukaryota; kingdom Metazoa; phylum Chordata; class Aves; order Passeriformes; family Bombycillidae; genus Bombycilla; species Bombycilla garrulus. Next base: position 70,839 of record VXBU01008677.1, on the reverse strand, counting down.
CTAATATTTATCAAAATTTCTTATTTCATTAATAACTGGTTCCTGCTTGACAGGGAAGGTAAATAAAGATGATTCCATTAAGTCAATTCAAAATACCCACAGGAGAAAGGCACTCCTTTGGTTCATGCTAACAGCAAGTGGAGAGGCACAGCCCCCTCATCACATATTCAGCTCAAAGCTCCAATATCCAGAGCAATGGCTGAGCTGTGCAGGGTCCCTTCCTGACTCTCCCAATCCCCCCAGGAAGAGGAGCTTTGGCCTCCTGCTACCCAGTATCTCAGAAGAGTCAATCACAGAGCCCATCTCAATTACTTTTACAGTTTGAATAAAACACACAGATGATGCTCCACCACCACTAATGGTGCAAACCATTGCCTAAATTGCCTAAAACAGAAGGTAGCAAATGAAAGCACTTTACTGCAGCCAGACACCCCTCAAAAAGAACCACCCTCTCTGCTCCTGGGTGGAGGAGACAAGGAGGAAAAAACTGTCTTCTATTGACAGTTTACTTGAGACTTACCTAGCAGGAAGACGGTAAATATTAATTATAGAGGTTTTTTTCCTTAATAAATCAGTTTTTGTTCGTCCCTGTGTCTTTGAAGAGAAACCAATACTCAAGAAAAAGAACAGAGAATAAAAATTGAGTGCTCTGTCTGAACAAGTTTTCCACAATGAATCTTTTCAGTTCTTCATGCTGCTGTACAATAAATGATTTTTAATTCACAGCCAATCTATCTGGGGAATTATTGCTGGTTTTTTTCACCCTGCTGGAAGAAACAAATTCACTCTGAAAACATTACAAGCTGTTTTCCACTGTGCTCCTCTACAGGCTCACAGAGCTCATGCTTCCACTGTTCTAAATTCAACCCCTCTCTGGGCACAGCTACACTGCTAAAACAGCAGCTTCCACTGTATACATACTGCTACTTTTTAAGCAGCACAATCCCACTTCTTGAAATCAGTATGATAATTTTTCAAAATTTCCTTTTTGATAGTTGTTGCAAGTTCTCAGACAGCTTTCTTCTTAGGAATCGTCAAAACAGAGATATGAAAGAATGTTACATAATTTTGCCAGATGCCTAGGAATGACAACAGAAAACTATTCAAATTACTTTTTTACCAAGAGACCTCACCTGAAAATATTTGGTGTAAGTTCTGTCACCAGAGAACATTTTTACATCTTTTACTGAAGACCATTTGGCCACAAAAGCTTATTATCAGGCCCTAACTACCTGCTTTCAAAAAGATTCTTTTATGAGATTTAGTTTTTAATGTTATTATTAGATTACTATATATCTCCTGATTAAAACAGCCTATTAAATGTCAGGTGTTCTTTACTTAAATGGTGTAAAAGCAACTCCTTTCTCCTAAAAGACCAAAGTAAAACCTTACAGCACACTAAGAACATTAATATCAGCACAGCAGACTGCACCACTCCACAAAAATATTTCACAAGATAGTCCACTAACTTTTAACTTTTTTAACTCTTCCTATAGGAGAAGACTTTTTTGTATTTGTGCACCAAGAACTTTTCCCCTTTTAAAGGCCTGCACCTGCAGCAAGGTATTGTTCCTCCTGATCTTTATACACTGCAGCAGTCCTGCCAGGTCAACATTATGGAAAACCAACAGACCAGCCTGTCATTGTGGGCATTTTTATGTCACATTATGAGCTGGAGTCAGATCTGAGGAAAACCCTTCTTCTTCCCTGGAAGCAACCCTTGAGACAGGGTGGGGGGAACAGAAGCTTATTTAGCCAAAGCATGCTATTTAGTTTTGACAGTCTCCTGTGCAGCTGCTGTTGTGCCATATTAAAACAAGAGCATATACTAACAAAACCATTTTCCACTGCCAAGCCTGAAACTATCTACTAATTTCATAGCAAAATAGTAAAAAAAGCTTTTAAATACTGCTGAAGAAACAGGAAATTAAGCAGCTGGGATCAATGAGGTGGCACTGCAACAGGCTCCTATGGAGCAGCACAACTAAGCAGCAACATTTTAAGAGAGGAAAAGAAAAAGAGTAAAAGGGTAAAAGCAGGGAGGGACTAGCTTTGCAGTGCACTGCAGGTGGGCTGCATCCCCTGTGGCATTGATTCTGATTGTTTTCATCTTCTGCAAAACCACAGGGATTAAGAATCAGTCCAAGGACATGCTACCTGAACCATTTAATGTTTTAAATATTTTAAATATGTACAAATGTACTAGTGTAGCTTAAGCTAAGGTGGCTTTCCCATATGCAAGTATTTCTTGACAAATCGAGCCATGAATGCTACCAAGTTACCACTCGTGCACTTTTGATCATTTTGCCCTAACAGACAGGTGAAGGGATAGCCTCCTACTTGGCAGCTCCACAACAGACACCTTCAGCCTGTGAAGTGATTCAGTAATACCACTTTAATCAGATGACAGCTCAAGAGGAGGGATCAGACCTGCTGACATGGTGCTTCTAGCACTCTACACTGGCTATAGGGAAAGTGTGAGATGTTGAATGGAACACTGCTAACAGAATCCACAGTACAGGGCCCCAGACCTGCCTCTGCAGTTGTTCTTCAGCCCCCCAGATGGCTGCCAGACCTACCAAATGCAAGCAGCTGACCACATGCCAGTAGGTTTTTGTCCAGAAAGAAAGGGGAGACTTTGCATGCCCTAGTGCCTGGGAAATGCCCTCTGGTCCACTTGTAAATGCTGAATGAGATACAAAAGAAAAATCAAAGCATTATGAAGATCAATGATTTAAAAAGCCGACCTGGACACCACAGTTGGTGCAGGCTAACACAAGCAGATGTGTTTTGGGGTAAGCATGGCTGTTGAGAGGGGGAGGGTTGCCAGGAGGCAGTCCATTGAGGCAAGTGCACACCTTCATACCTGCAATAGATTTCAGTGCACCTGGGAAACCTACCTGAGGCAGGGGAATTAGTAGTTTAATACTTCAACACGGTGATGGTTCAAAACCTGCATAGGTGTTTTTTCCCCTTAAAATTGTCTCAGGGTACAATAAGGGCATGCACTTACCAGAAGAAAAAGTATTTCCCTAACCACTGCGTTACCCAAGCTGAGGAAGAGTTTAAGGTCCCTACTCTCACGTTTCGTTTCCCATGTATTATGCAAATCAAAGATACTTATGCATAACCAAATTTATGCAAACATCTGATGACATTAGTGCTGTTGCAATCTGAAAACAGAGATAGAAATACAGAAAAACAGAGCTAGCGTAGGGGACCTACTGATGGGATGCTCAACCATTATGTTTTACTACCCCCCAAATAAAGCCACAAAATAACTTAGTTTATTAGCTCAATGTGAGGAATTTGGGGGTTGTTTTATTATATTGGTATGATTGTACTGCTTCGACTTTTCTGAAGTGTGAGACTGCAGACTGCTGTTTTTAAGAGAGGGAAGGGTAAATTCACCATTAGTTTTTAATAATTTTTATATATGTGGTGAGAGTGCCCATTAGTTGGGAGGGAAGAAAATTTATAGACTCAAAGTAAAATCAGTCCCAAGCCCTGAAATGTCACTGCTGCCTCTTTGCTGGCTGTCAGCCGTGTAAAGTCACCACACTCTGGGGACTCCCATTTGGTGGCTGTCAACCCAGCAATTAAGTCAAGATAAAGCAACTCATAGGGGAAAAGCCAAATGTTTACAAGTATTCAGCAGTCCAGAGGTAAACAAGACTTTCCACTCATCGGGCCATTGCTCAGGGACAGCCACCTCCCATAATTTATCTTAAAACCCAAAAAAGCGCTGAGTGTTTTTAATCTAGGATGATCCAACAAAAGGCTCAGTCAATGCTCCTAAATGAGAAACTCATTTGTGGGCCATAAATTCAGGAGGCTCCTGAATCAGGGAAAGAAAGGCCATGTCAAATATTTGGTTCACAAAAGAGAAGCGAACACCCAGTCTACTTCCTACCATTCCCTACAGCCTTTTCCACTGCTGTTCAGTGAATGCCATTGCCTCCAAACCACCACTTGCCTATGCTTGATTAGCAGAAAGGGAATGAAATATGACTATAGGTCAGTAAGGAAAGCCAAAACAACCACCTCCCTTAGCTTAAACAGAGGTAAAAGAGCTGCAGGTCACCTTTTCATGGCTGTACAGTTCCTCAATACTGATCCTGTAGTGCAAACAAAACCTCAGTTTGGGAGTGGGGGAGAGGAGCTGCAGAGGAACTAGGACTCAGCCTGAAGGAATAGGCAAATGGAGATTCAGGAAGGGGAGAATTTCCTGTGGCTTCATGAGCTATGCAGCAGCAGAGTGCAGGGCATCTGTACTGGGTAAGAAAGCACAACTCAAATCCTCTTATTTCCTCACCACCGCATCAGGAATACCAAAGACAGGAGCTAAGCAAGAGCTAGCCCCCTTTCTTGAAAGAGCTTCTTCCATCTTTTTTTTCATGTGTTTTGAGTGAGAACACAGCATTTGCTAAGTTTAAATATTTTCCTTGTGTTTGCATTCTATATACAAATAGCAGCATCTCTCTCAGCTCTGAGGCCTGGAATCAAAAATCTGACAGAAGCAGAGCCTTTGTGCCTTCCTCATATCCCCATGGCCTCTTGGGGTCACCAGCACTCTGCCCCACATCATCAGGGCAGGGGTATAAAGAAGTGCTCAGCATTTCACCTATGCTGGTAGAAGTAGAGACCTCAGTGTGCATATGTGCCACAGTAAAATGTTTCTCAGTGGGTAGCATGGGAGTCTCTCTCACAGTAAGTGCCGTTTGTTGGAATGGATTTATGCTTGCCAAGATAATCAACTGCCAAACTTGATCATGGAAAACCTGAAATTTTTGTTTATTTTTCTATTCATTTTAATCTGCTGCGTGTCTGCTGGTTTCCAAGTGTCCAGCTTGATAGTGCCGGAGATGAGTCGACCACCAAACCTAACAAAACATCAAAATCTTCATTTTCTTTCTTTGACGTTACTAATGGTCTCCCTCAGGCTCAATAGCAATTCAGCACTTGAACTCATTTTTCCTTCCTTGGCATATTCCAAGACAGCAGTCCTCTTTACTCGAACTTTCAGCAGCCAAATGTGTATTAGATATCATGCTGGCATTGAGCCATATAGGTTACAGGAAGAGCTACACTGCAGACAGGAAAAGCAGTTCAGACTGTCAGAATTTCCATCAGAAATCCCTCTCCCCTCCTCCCTTTTTTCTTTCTTCTCACCCCAAGAATTCAGAATTCTGGCATAAGAAAAGAAAAACTCCAAGCTGAATCCAAAGAGGAAATATACTTTTTGAAAAATGCATGCTCTGCATTTTAGAAAGACAAAAAAGAAACTTCCTTGCCTTCAAGGGCAAAACCACTCTTGCTCTGCTTTCCTATTCCTGGATTCCCTGGCTGTGCAACAGCTTCTGTTGCCTGCAGGCATCAGCAGCTCACAAGGTGCTTTCTTCCTAATCCACCAGTTTGTCTCTTTCTCAGACGAAATAATGCCTTTGACCAGGGTGATGCCACCTATAAACAAATATCCTAAACTATGCTGCAATTACCGTAACCTTTTCTGTAATGATCTGAATATGAAAGAGCTCTAGAAGACTCATGCCCCTTTAACCACAGCTTCTGTCTCCTGCTTTTCCTCCCCTCTATGATGAAGGGCCTGGCTGACCTCCCACTTCCTCCCCAGCTTCCTCCTCCACAACTCCCACTCACCTCCTTAACTTCCAGCAGCCAGGAGTCTGCAGTCGCATAGCTGCACACACCATGAGCCCATCCTGTGCAGCTGGATCCTACTTCACCCACCCCCACAAGAGCTCCAGGTCCTCATCCCCTTCAGATGGCTCCTATCACACTCCGCTCAGAACATCCTCCTAATCACTCAGCCTCCCAAAATGAAAGCAATGCCAAGTAAGTATAACAGGCTGAACAATTTCTCAGCTCAAGAGATGTAAAACAAACTCTTTCAGCAGCAAAGACAGTGTTACACACAGCTGATTTAAAATTGAATTTCATCTCTTCATTTCAGAAAGCTGCAGAGAACTTTCCTTGCATTTGAGGGTGAAGTTGTACTCCTGGAACTGAACTATTGCCAAGGTACTGCAGCAGCTCCAAATGGAGGAACCCTCCAAGATACCAAGAAGGAAAAAGTCGAAGACATGGACAGTCATAGAGAGAAACACTGAAAATATCAGAAGGAAGAATGCAGAAAAGCTCTTGAGATACCTAAGAAGAGAAAGTACTGTGGAAGAGCTATCATTGCTTGGGACTGAGCAACCGTCAGGGGAAAAACAAACCTCTCAGACCTTGGAAAAGAAGAAGCTGAGTCATTCCCCAGCAATGCTGGAGGAGAAACTGCTGGGGTGACAGACTCAAAGCTGCAGCATCTGGGGCCAAGCAGACAGACTTCAACCAAGCATCCAGGGGAACTTTATGCTCTCTGGCCTGCCTGCAGCAGCCTTTGAAAACACTAACCTCTGCTTTGGCTGACTGGACATCTACCTGTTAAAGATGCAACTGCCACTGGCACAGCCAGCTAAGCCACACAAGAGCAAAATGCAGCCATGCATTCACCTGAATAAACTAGAGACACTCCTTGGTGTGCACCAGGGACACACCTGGTTTTCTGACTGCTGTGACCCAATTTTTACATGCTTCTTTTCCTCATGTTTCTGTCAACCCTGTGAGAGCTAGGAGACAGTGGACTGTGAACAGAGGAAGAGATGAGAAGGGGGTGACCCACGAGAGGCCTCTCAGATGAAGCCATCAGCAAACTGGAAAGAAGAACTATTTTTATCCTCTTTTGGTAAATGTTCCTGGAAAGGCAGCCCTGCTCCAGCACAGTGAAACAGCAGTAAAAGAAACTAAACTCCCAAACCCATTAGGCCTCCTGACATGTCAGCTCTATTTCCCCACAGCTCTCCCCAAAGCCTTTGCATGCACATGATGTCGAGCTCACATGGGCTTGCTCAAGTTTTGTGGTTGATATAATAATGGTACAGCTAATTTAGCTTTCTCCCCCTGGTGTGTAGTCAGGGTGCTGCTGGTGCATTGTGGCTCAGCTGCAAGTCAGGCGGACACTGACAGTGGGGAAGGGGTTGTGTCTGCCCAGCCCTGGCAGAGGCCAAATAAGGAAGGCAAGTTGTTGATTATGAACTTTATAAGGAAACTATCAGAGATGAAAGCCAAACTTGGTTTAGGCTATGTCCTAAGCTTTCCCCACCCTCCTTTGAAGGCTAGGTTATGTTTACATTATATTACTTAGCAACAAAGTGAAGTACAGAAACCCAAATAAGACTTGTAAATACATATGCAACTACACTATAGACGTACCAAGGTATGTTCAGTACCAGATCACCAATTATTTACTTCCTACAGCTACATGATTACGGTGAAAATTTACTTTGAATTGATTCTTGTCAGTCAGCATATAATAATATCCTTCCTCCAGCCTCTCTGCTTCAAGTGATTCACAGACTAAAAGTAGAATACTTTCCCTAAAAGGACATACAAATTACAGTCTGCCTAGTCTTCTTGCTGCTGGATACTAGTTATCTATTCAATTATGCATCTCCATTCTTTGCACTCTCTAATACAGAGAAGAAGTGCCCATCCAGATGAAACAATCCTCAAACAGCTCCAAAAACAGGGCTATTGATTACTGTTTCTATAGCTGCAGAATGAAATGCACTGTGGTCTGAAAGTGAAGTGGTAGAAGTTCTTGATCTATAACAAAAGAATTACAGTAGTTCAAACAAGAACCATGTTTCTTTCCTTTATGGCCTTGTATTTCTCATTTTCTGCCACAAAACAAATAATAATAAAAAAATCCCTTTGGTCCACATATGCATACAGCTTCCTCTTGTTGATCTAAATAACAATGTGCACATTTGTCCAAGGGCCATAACAGAAGAGATGTTGCTTTCTGTTCTGCAGTTTCACCGTAGGCATCATGCACAACTGATCTTGCTAGACTGGAAAGATATATCCGGTGTCGTGTTTTGTCATGATAAATTCCAGGAATAAATTAGGTTGTTGTATGTTTTTAATTATATTAAATCTCTACTATAAAAATATAGAGATTTTAAATGAGATTAAGTCTGCAAGATCCTGAGTTCCTGTAGATGACTCTACCATGTGTGCGTCTTATGTTTGAAATGGAGATGTTTGACATACTTGCAAATATTGTACTGATATAGGCTTCAAATTATTGTGAATTCTTCTTGTACACTTATTAAAAACATAATTGTTCATATTAAAAAGAATGCTGTTATGCTTAAAATTACTAAGGCAGGGTTATATCTTGTTCTCTGCTCAGAGCACTAGTTTATCTATCATAATGCCTGTTTGAATAGCCATGCTGACAACTGTCCCTCTTAAGTAACTTGCTTAAGCATTTTTCAAAACTCAGGAACTAAGAAAATTTAAATTAGCAGCCATCATTATTCATAAGGAAAATAATGGCAACTAAGTAAGCAGATGCTGTAGTACTACTGGCACAAAAGTATCTGTGGAGCCAATAAAACTAATCTTGAGAAAATGAGCTGTGAGGCACAAAATGCCTGGCTGCAAATACTGGCAGGCCTACTTCCCATAGCAATGTTTCAATAAGGTGACCTTTCTCTTCCCCAGCTTCATGCTGTGTTATTTATCTGAATTGTAAGAAGGGATGTGCTTCTATGCTCAGTACAGCTCAAGAAGGACTGATCTATGCCCTAACACATAAGAAACACTGTTCAATGTTTTAGGCTGCAAGTCTCATAATGGGTAAAGCTAGATTGATAATAAAACATAAAAATGTCTTAGCATGCATTTTCTCACAAATGCATGGTCTCCAGAATGCTATTCTAAGATACAAGTACCTTCTACCTGCTAATCCTAGAGACTAGGTATTTTGAGATGGTATCAGAGTTGTAAGTAAAGTTACCTTTTCAAAAGACTCAAATCTGACATGCCAAAGATCTATTTATGCTGCTAAGCAATCTCTCCGGTACAAACACCCCAAATACAAAAAAGCCCAAGTAACAACTGCATCTCCTGTAAAAATAGTCATGGACTATTTCTGAAGTATAGAGTGAGAAAGCAAGAAACGAACAACTTCCCTGGGCTTCATCTGCACTGCCAAGTTGCTTCCTTGTCACACTGCTTCTGGCAAATTCTGTACCAGGAGTGACTACAGCAAAATCTGTCATGTTCATCTAAAGGACCTGATATGCTAATTGTATGCCATCATATGAACAGAAACATCTTTAGCCAATCTAGGGATATAACTCTGCTCCAAAAGCACAAACATTATATTGCTGGTGACATGAAATAAGTGTTATGCTCCTATACTGAAGGTGAAGGAAGTAGACAATGGCAAAAGCTAAAGCTACCATAGTAGTGCTTCAGGAGCCAGGATCAGCCAGTCTCTGGCATGTAACGCTGGCTCTGGAGGGTTGCAGCAGGCAGTAAAGTCAGTTTTCACACACTTCTTCACATGTATTTAGAATAAGATTACTTTAGGTCTCAGCTAATCAAATAAAACCATCAGGCTTCAGATAAAGGCTTGAATATCTATCATTAAATCTCCTGTTTAGGTATAGCCATCACAGACATGTTTGGCTATGTCAGTGGAGGTGAGAAGGGGGAAAGCTGGATTCACATTTTGAGCAGAAGAAGTTAAAACCTAATTTTTGTTGTGATTAAATAATCTTGTGAACTGAAAAATCTGCTCAAGAGCCCCACCAAGATAGAAAGAGGAGGGACCCCTCTTCATTCCCTCCCTCCCTCATCTCTGAGGGCTGCCAGACGCAGGGCAGAAGACCACACTCCTCCTCCAGATGACCACACACACATATAGAGCACCTGTGACTGAGACAGGTTTTCCCCATGCCTCAGTGGCAAGTACAGAAAAAAGAATACCTCTCTAACTAAGGCTGTCACAAGTTGGTTTACTAACAGTCATTAATCTCTGTAAAATTTATGGCTTTAAGCAGAAACACCAAATCTCTAGAACAAATTCATCTTTCCAGGCAAAGCACAGCTGATCCTTGAACAGTGAAAAGACAAGCTCACTGGGCTGTGTGAGCAGCTGAACAACAAGCTGGCTAAAGGAAAGCTTCATCTCAAGGCATCACTTGTCAAGCTCACAGCTTTGGGGGAGGCTGCTTAGCACGAAATGCTGGAGGAACTGGTGTGTGACCACAACCAGTTCTTAGCTGTGGGGTGGTATTTACTCTCACCACAGTCATGAAGCCCTTGAGACACTGAGGGAACTGCCTTCGGTCCATGGAAAAACTACTAAAGTAGAGAGAGAGATAGACTGCCCTGATATGAGTATTAATTTTGTTTTCTGCTGGTAGGAAAGGAGAGAAGCTTTTGTAACTGAAAGAAATTTGAACAGAGGAAAAAAAATGAACAGCAAACAAAAGCAACACTGGTCAGTTCATTTTGGCACACATCAGGCTGTGATTCTACTGCCAATGTCAATGTATTACATGCTGTGTAGATGTAAATTTCAGTTATGTATGAATAAACACCAGTATATAGAATCACTTTGGGTCTGCCTAATGCAGTCTGTCTGCAGGCATGCCAGATTTCTATATTTCTTCATTCACATTACCCCAAAATTAAAAGTTTAGTTGCTCTCAATGTGCACATACCTGCAATCCCTTGTAGCAGCCCACAGACATTAAAAATGCTTTTCTTCATAATACTCTGCACACACATAGTAAAGACAGACACAAATGCCACGGTGCAGAGAATCATGATTCCCATGGCTAGGAAAATAGCGGTTGCCTGCCAGAACCCACTGGCAATCTCACTGAAGTTTTCAGCATAAGGACCACAAAGCATATCTCGCCTAGAGAACTGCATGTGGGAGATCCTGGTGCAGCGCCCATAGATGCCCAGTGTTGGACGGTAGGGCTCCTGCGACCTCCCTGTTCTGTTGTCCACCTCCTCGGAGCTCGAAGGCTTTGCTCTGCCAATCAGCCAGTCTGCACTCATGAAGGCAATGAGCTCTGCGAAGGCCACCACAATACTCAGGAGAGTCCACAGCATCGACCGACATGTTACAATGACATGACACATATTGATGTCCAGTGCTTGTGATCAGTGCAGCACACTTAAAATCCAGACACAAGAGAGAAAAAATATATTAAAAAACGGAAAATGGACCCTAAGAAAATCACTGTGGCTGCTCTGAAGACTTTCTCAACTCTCCCACAAAGGCCAAGATGAAGATTCTCAGGAGAAAAAGTGAACAGCCTCAAGTTTTGCAAGCAGTGCAATCATTTGCTCTCTCTGTTTAGTTCCTCCTTTTTTCTTTCTGGGATGTTGAATTCTGAAGTATGCTTTTCTTTCTTAATATTCATACTGGCACATGACTCTGCAGGCTGGTGGGGGAGACTACAAGGACTGCCCACTGTTTGACATCACACACCTACAAGAAAAGAGAAAACACATCAGCAGTTAGAAGAAAGTAATTTCCACCCCTACAATAAACCAAGATCTGGCACAGATTCACATCAACATACAAAGCTTTAATAAGGGCTGGTCAAACAGAGCCTGTTGGAAACCCCCTTGATTTGTTGCAGAGGAGTAATTAATCTCGCCCCCACAGCTGCCAATACTTACGGTATCTGCTGTGCCCTATCCCATGGTGGGTGTTTGTCAAACACTTTGCAAGCAAAGGTCTCAGTAACACCCAGTGGTCCCACCTACTCCTACCACCACAACCTCACCACCTTGTTCTGGTCCAAATTACCAAAGGTGCTGGCAGTCACCCAGCAAAACGTTTGGACACGTTTAAGCAGCTTCACAGATGTCCAGCTCCTGCATTCACTTTGAGGAGACAGCACAGCCCGCCTTCATGATAGAGGCTGAACACAGCTCCATGTGCCATGGGCGCATAGGTGCAAGGGGCAGTGAAACAACCTTGTTTCAACTCTCTGGGTTTCTGCTGACTGCAGCCGAGTCAACCCCGCCTCAAAAAGAAGTGAACAAGATTACAGTTGCAGACAGCACACCCTGTGATGTGGTGACCCCTTTGAAGCCTGGATTTTACAAGGAGTGGTGCCTCCCTGCGTTTGGGATCAAGGTTCGCACCAGTGTTTCCAGAAAATAATCTGCCTGCAGGTACGCCACACACCTCATCTTGAACTGCTGCCAGCACTGGCAGCCTCTGGTGACTCACACCATTGTAAGCAGAAATCTGTAGAAAAGCACCCCAGTCACAGCGAAGGGGCTAAAAGCCCCTGTCAGAGGGTTTGCCGTCAGCCTTGAGCTTCCTAATTCCCCTCAACTCCCCTCCTCCACAGCCCTGTGTATGCTGTCACTGCAGCAAAATGTTCCCCAGGGCTTTCCCCAAGGCATTACACTGCCTTTCAACAGTGGTTGATGACATTCCCAGAGTCACACTCAGTACAACAGGCAGAGAACACTATACTTCCAACTCCTATCCAAATATCGGCCTCAAAATAACAAACAGGTCATCGCACACGCCTCTGCTCTTGAACTGAAACAATGTTGCCTGAAAGCAAGGGTGGCAGCAGGAAATGCCCTCATGTTACCCCCTCCATGATGAGAATGTATCACTTCCAAGTTTTCCTCACCAAACCCCAAATATTGACACAACTGGAAGCAAGAGTAAAGAATCTCGACCTCACTGCTGTGCTGCTGCAGTAATCAGATGCCAGAAAAACAGGCATCCCCAATATTTTTTTAGGTTTGTCATGGCGTTGGTATTTAATTTCTCAGGAGCTCTGAGTCAAGTGGTTGAATATTAGTCCTACTGAATGTAAAATGAAACATACACAGGCAACTTCACACATTCAAAATTTCATCCAGAAATTTCTACTCCCTCCTACAGACACAGCGAATCATCTGCAAGTTTTCATCCAGCAATTTCTACTCCCCCTGTACCAGCTGAAGTGAAGTATCTAGCATCTAGATCTGCAGATTCCTTCGGTATAAGAGGCTTAAAGCTGATGTGCCAACAGAATTTGTCTCCTGTAGTTCAGTGTTATGGCATTGCCTTAAAAAAAGGGCTTTCAGACAAAATGAGAAAACAGTTCTGCTAATTTTCCTTTTTTTTTTTGGTGGGAAGGGGAGAGCATTAAGTTTTCAAGCAACCTGTCATACTATTGACTTGAATACACCCTTTGTAATAACAGAGAGCTGAAGTGTCAGCCTGCCAAAGAAAGTTAATTTGCTCAATATTTCCACTTTAAATAATAATTGGAATGCAGGAAATGTCCACTACAAATGCATATTCTTCTGATGTCATCTGCATGATTAAAGAGAATTTAATTGAAATGCCTTTATTTTTTTAAAAGATGCTCTAAAAAGCCCTAAAATCTGTATTTTTCTGTAAGAACTGCACCCATACTAACTCCTCATCTGTGTAATTCCAGGATTTTCAGTGAGGGGGAAGGGATATATAAGCTGAACACCCTTAATGGCTGTTACTATTGACTCTGTACTGCTGGATATAAAACACCGTTTATTCAACACAGATGAAAACAAAGTTCATATTTACTTAAGTAGGTGGAAATTCTAGATGAATATGGCAGCCGTAAAAATTTGTCACTGATAACAAAAATGGGATACTATACTAGAAGGAAAGACCAAATCAAAGGGTTCATTCCCAACTGAAATGTAAGCACAATGAATTGCAGCAAAATTTTAAGACAGTATCTTCAGAAAAGTCACTGCATGAACAAAACAGCCTGTCTAAAGCTGACATGGAAGTCATGTCAAATCTCAGGAGCTCACTTGCCTGTTGTGAAATGAAAGGAAACTGCAGCATCTGAAAGTGAGGTAGTAGGTGTCTTTGAGAACTACAATTCAATTCAAAATACTTTGGGTTTGAATAAAATCTGTACAATTTGGCTTCTCCTAGGTAATGAGTACTTTATTCTCATGCAAAACACACCAAGAGTCAATATACATGCCAATGTACCCTTATTCATGGGGGAACTTCTGGATAAGTTTTTTCTTGCACTAGTGACACACCGAAAGGAGAGTACCACTCACCTACAAGTCCTTTTTGTCAGACAAAAAGATATAAAATAGGTGGTGAGCACAGAGGAGGGGCAGACGCATTTCCTTCTGAGACTCGGTAAGGAAAGATTGCAGATGAAGTACTGAAGACAAGCTCCAGCTCAGTCACATTTATGTAGTTAACCTTTTCCTCCTAACAACCTCTTCCCCCTTTTCCTTCCAACAACCTCTTCCCCCTTTTCCTTCCAACAACCTCCTCGCCACTTTGGCTTTCCCAATGAACCTAACCGTCTCTCATGTGGTTCCAACCATACATTTGTGCTATACAGGGAAGCCTTTCCAGCTTCAGGCTGTACTAAATACCTGTGCTTCATGAAGCTTCACTCTACTCACTCCCTGCTTTTTTTTTTTTTTTCTCAATTTTTGCTCAGCAGAAACTCAAACCAGGCCCTTGCAAGGCTGAAAACTAGCTGTTTATTCTTCCTCTCATTTTCCCATCCCTCAACAAGTTTTTTCCATGACAGAACCATATGTTCTTCACAGCATTTTACTCAGTATCCACTTCTGACTGACTGTCAAAATATTTGCTTTGACAACCCAAATTCAAAATAAACAATGGCTCTTTAACTTTTTTGGTATTAACTCATTCAAAGTAACTCTTGCTGAAGAAGCAGATTTCAAGAAGTAGCCTCACCCCTTAGTAATTTGGGCCTCCCCATATTTTTACTACTGCATTTAATCACACTGGTGTGAAAGGAGGCCATCCATGCTGGGAAACAGCCCTGCACAGCAAGTGCCCACACGAGCCACACGCCACAGCAGCACAAGGGTCTTGGCAGTGCCATTCTGGCACACCATACAACACACATTCCTTGTCTGGACAGCACAGCTCTTGGAAGGGTCAAAACTAAACCTTCAACCTCATTTATCTTGGCTACCAGAACCATGCTCATAGTGATACTCTGCATTAAGTGAAGTCTGCCAGAGTGAAAAGATGTCAATGAGAACATTGAGTCCTCAAAGCATCCAAAGAGAATAAGAGTTCTAAAATGCAAAATTCTTTTGGTTGTTTTAATCTAAGAAATCAAGCCAACTTAAAGCATTGCTAAAATTTTCTTTCTCTTTAGATTCAATTTTGACAACCAGATACACTGCCTTCAGTCATACTTTCACATCTCTAGCTAGGATTATTCAACTGTTGCCTTTTACTATACAATATGTCTATGTTCAAGTATATAAACAACATCTATTTTCCTGAAATAAAGAAACAAAACTGCCTCCATTTTACTTATACTGCCAAAAACAGAAAGTGAGATGCTTAGCCAAATTATAATACTTGAATTAAGGTTTTGATTTTGAAGATGTCGAGCTGCAGGGTTTTGCTTTGGCATACCAGGCAGATAGAAAAGAACAGCTGCAAAGTTCAAATCTAAGTCAATCACATACCAAGGCTGTTTATTTTAAAAAGGTGCCCAACAAGCAGTGTACAAGAGAACCACAGCTACCTTGCAGAACAATGTTATGACCAGTCTTTCATGCTCCCCTTATTATGTGACTGAATTCAGAGGCTTTGAGATTCAGCTTCTGCCCTTCCCAGGCCGGTTCTGTCAGCTCAAGAGTGAGAATAAATCATCTTTAGATAAGTGGCTTTTGGCTTGGCTTAAGCAAACAGCTGAATGGAAGGCCACACAGACTGCTGAAGCCATCCTGGTTTATAAAATAAATCCAAGCACAGCCAGACATTTTCTTCTAATTTTTGTTGGGGTCCAAAGTACAACTACATAGAGAAGTTTCTAAATCTTGTTTACCATACACAAGCTTGAACATCTCATAACCCAAAATGTGCAAATCTTGGAAGCCTAGGTTCTGCTTTCTCTGGAATGTTGTTCATTTGCTGTTATAAACTCTCTGAATATGCTCTGAACTATGAGAGTGGAAGTGACTTCTATTTGTGTTGATGTTTAATCACTATTTAAAACAAACAGAAAGAGGCTCACACACTAAGACTCAATTACCTCAAGTTGACCCCCACCCAGGTTGACATGAGCTCCCACTTTAAAAAGCTCCCATCCTTAGGTGTTACTGGACAAGCAAACTATTCAATTGTGAGCTCGCTCTCCCTGGCAGAGTGAGGCAGTCATTGAACCACTGAGGTAAGAGGGACTGCACTTAAGACAATGTGGTATGAGCACTAGAGATTGTTCATTTTCTGTATAAGTGATAAGTGTTGGTAAATAAATTTCTCTTCCCACTAGGTCCTCTCAGCATTCTTACAGGAGCTGCTGTTCAGAAGGAGATGGCAGGTTTCTGTCAACTTCTCTGCAGTCTTCAAAGCAGCAGAGCAGACACCAAGCAGTATTTGTCAGTAGATAGAAAGGTGCACCTCTGCATTTCTACCCCACACACTTAAGAGGCAACTTGCAAATGTAGAAAGTACATTCATCACACTCACCTGTCACAAGGGAACAGCGACAAGGATTAGTACCTCAGGGAAAACCAGTTGTCCCAAATGGTTTGGTGCAGGCTCTTTGTGCAGACCACAAGGAGCTCTGCTGGCACTGGTTTCTGATAAGCACAGGAAGCCCCTGGACTAAGAAGAGGGAAGGACACTATATTGTGTCCTTGTTTTGTTTTCTAAGTGTAACACATTTCAGAGTGATCAAAAATATTCTGTGTCAGATAAAAAAAAATGGAGAAGGTGCTTTAAAGCTGAAGTGGCTGTACAGCTTCAGACAAATATCTGAGAATAAGCAAAGGATTCTCCATTCACCTACATATTTTCATCAAATTATTGCCAACCTAAACAGCATTCCAGAAAAGAGCTTTTTACTTGAAGAACACAGAGCAAAGTTTTTATTAGTCTTCACTTGTGAATGAGAGTGAATATCTGCATATCTCATGAAGATTTAACCATTATAAACCCACACAGGCATATTAATGAGTGCATTATTGTGACAGGTGGTTGAAAAGACATCAGACAAAACAGACGAATTTCACTGGTAATGGAAAGAATGTAGACTTATGATGCATCAGGTCTTGCTCCTGCTGGCACAATGTAAGATACAAAATGGAAAATGAATATATTTTTCAAAATAGTCAAAACTCACTGAAGTATCCTAATCAAAACCCTATTTCCCCGTCTTTCCTTTGAATTACCATTTACTTCAGCCTCTCCCTACTAAAGGAATGCAGATGAAAATTTAATTAAACTACCCCTCATGTGCCCAAATATGATGTACACCAAGTGAAAAATAAATATATAAAATAAAAGAAAATAATTCTGACAGTGACTGTTGGTCTCCTGAAGCTGGACATGATGTTTATTCCATTCCATTTTGCAAATGCTATGGAATATGCCATAATGAAAGATCACTACAAGAATGAAAGTTTCCAAATTTTCAACCAACTGCAGGGGACTTTTAAACACAGAATTCATTTCCCTCTTCCCTCATCCAGACAAAAGTTAGCTTATTGCCCCCCCACTAAGAGGAGATCAAGCTAAGTCAGATTTCCAGCATTGCCTCTGAAGCACAAATTCTCAAGCTGAAGATTTGTTCCATTGCTCCATACTTCCTGACTTGCAAAATTCTTTAAATCTGCAGCCATTACGTTGTGTTTTGAAAATTTACTTGGGATCTTCTGTAATTACAATATTTATTAAAGCCTACAATGTTCAGAAAAACTATTGTGTGATATTTCTATTGTTGCTTTTCAGGAGAAAATTACACATCACATCAAAAATCATCACTAGGGGAGCAATCTTGGCTACAAATATTGATAGTCTAACTGCTCAGGAATTTACCAACTGGGAGCACAATCATGACTTTCCTTTCCTAGTTTGATTCCTCAGTAGCTCACTGAAGTCTCAATCTTTAAAAGTCTCATCTGAAGCCCCCTTTCTTGGTTACCTATGTTATCATATATGCAAGCAGACTCAAATATTCATTGTCTTGTGATTACTTCTTACAACTCTTAACTAGAGCTCCTAAAGGAGTCTGATCAGAAAAAAAAAAAGGGGAGCTTAGGAGAAAAATGGAAAGTCAGAAGGAAGGAATCACTAATATTTGGTAGTAACAAATCCTTGCTAATTTATACTAAGGATTTTTACTTTAAAAGGAAGCCAGATTATGCTATTTAAATAGTTAATAGTGTGTGCATAAGCTAGAGCATCAGACCAAAACCAAATAGAATCTGTGCTTATTGTAAAAAACAGTTCACTCCCATTAGTTCATTGTGACAGATTTGGAACTGCTCTTAATAATTTATTAATATTTTACTAAGATATTTATTACACTAATACATTGGTTATTGTTTAATATGAGACTAGTGAGAAAAACAGGTAGGAAAGGAAAGAATGACTCAGCTGTGACACTTCTTAGCAAACTCTAGGGAATTGCTTACCAAAAAGACAATACTAGCTCAGGAAAAGCCTCACAAACACAGCAGATCAAAGACCTGAGGATTGTTTAGGAAGGAACAGAATTTCAAACTGGAGGGAAGAGAAGCTGTTTTAGACAAACAAGCTTTAGAGAGAGACACCTATGGGATGTGCCTATTGAAGTTAGGCCAACATGGAATACCATATTGGCCTCCTCATTTGCTCTTAGACAAAGCAGACAGTCCTGCAAACAGCCTTAGTTCCTTGAATGAAGGAAACACCACTTCAGTTAATTACTGAAAGGAAACCATTGCAGTACCTCCTTTTGCATTTGTAGCTCTGTTAGCAGAGCAGCTACAAAGGTTATGGCTCTCCAGCCTGTCTGAACAGCCAGGGGTGGGTCATTCTTCTACTGAGATGAGATCTAAGGCTGTAAAGACCCACAGACTGACCTCTGCAAGCAGGAAGGACCCAGAGGTGTTTGCACTGTTATTCACCGCAAATGCCTGCAAACAATCTTCTACGTCAGTCCCTCCAGATTGGCACCAACAGGAAAGACACCTCACAGGTATCAACTGCTCCCCAGGTTCATGATGTGTAGCACTCCCACAGCAAGGAAAGAAAACACTTCTGGCACAAGAGGATCTTTGCACTTTGGATCCAAGACACACAGCTCAAGCAAACTACTTCTACGACAGCAGTGACTGGTGGAGAACCTATCTTGCCACAAAAAGTATGTAATCATTCTTGTTTATCTTAATTCAAACTGGAAGTGAAATACTCTTAAAAAACAATCAATACAGAGAAGCAGCTCCGCACAGTAATGCACAGAACGTGTACATTACAGGAACACCTTTACTGTGACTTTTCATTGTACTTGAACTGAGAAGAACCAGTAGTGGCTAAAGTAAGTGAAAAGGGCTGTGATGGATGAGACCTGCCGTGTTTCTATACTGGAAAGGATGTCTGAAGCATCTGGGCACCACATATAACAGTAAACTTGAAAAGAGTGCATGAAAAACCTTTTATCCAAGAAAAGGTAAAGTATTGAGACACTGGCATACCTCTGTGCACATCAACTAAATGTGAGCTACAGTTGTTATTAATGGTTAACCTCGACTGTGGGCAAAGAGATGAACTGAAATGAACTATTTTCAATACTGCATATTTCATTCATCAATAATTACAGGAATGCTGTGTTCAGCTGGGATCTCTTAAATGGAAGCTCACTGCAAACAGCATGGAAAAATCTGGACTAATAGCTGAAATTCTGGAAACTCCATTTCAGAGCAAGAAGCAAAAATAAACAGATTATTTATTTTAGCAACTGGATTTAATTCTAAAGCTAAGATTGAAGATAATTTTACAAGTTGAGCCATGCATATAGGTCTAGTAATGATCCACCTTACTGCCATATAAATACATAGGCAAAACAGAAAGAGAAAAGCATAAATGACCATCCCAGTCCTCCAGATGAGATGTTCCTCACTCATGCAATGAAGTTTGTAGCAATACTGTGAACTGAACCTAAATACTGCCACTAGAAACCTTAAAACTATGGGGATTTAATATACTCTGCAGTGACTTGCATTGTGCCAAACACTTTTCTTGACATCCTTCAAACTCAAACCTCAGCTACTCCTGTGTCACTTTGACTCTCTAGACCTGACACACCCCATGTACCTTTCCTCCACAAAGGAGGACTGTGGACATGGTCACATCTCCAATAGTGACTTTGAGTTTCTGCTCACTGAGAAATGGTTTAGGTATTAAGCTGCAGTTTTTTCCTACAGCATCCACTGCTGAAATAGGCAATTACCACAGCAACATGTCACAACAGCTGAACAAAAAATTCACCTGTAAAGAAACGAACTTACCTCTATGACTAGCTTTCTCCGCTTGTGCTTCAGAGAGGAACATAACATCTGCAGTGGATGATCTCCCAAACGTGTACCTCACTGAAGAGGATGAAGCTACAGATATTCCACAGTTCCCATTAGGTTGTAGGGAGTGGATCTACTTCACGACAGATCACCTCTTTATGTATTGGGTGGGTTAGTTTCTTTCAGTTCTCAGAGGTGTTAATCTTTTTGAAAGCAAATGCTGTCTACAGACTGGTGGAGGCTAACATCTGATTGTACTGTTGCCAGAAGGTAGAAAGTTCTTGATTATGTCTTTCCCATTGGGAAATGCAAATGAATCAAAATGCATATCTGAAGATCTCACAAAGAACAGATAGATAATTATTACTAAGAAAAAAACTCCCTGCATACTACAAGCTTTCTTGAAATCTGTCTGCTCTAAGTTTCAAACATTTAACTGAGTTCTGAAAATTATCTTTAAATATAAGATTATCTATTAGATCTCCTTATGGCATTTCAAGATCTATGCAAGCACAGAATTTCATGGCAAAATTAAAAGTATGGTACAAGAAACAGTTTCATTAACTGTCCATCATGGAAGTTGCTGTTTCAAACCAATTCTAAACATCGCACTCATTGCATTCTTGTATGTTGATTAACTATTACTAGCATTAATTGATTCTTTAAAATACATGGTTGTAAATTATAAATTTTACCTTCTGTTTCCTAATAAATACTCTCCTAAAAACCAACTCATTTCCTCATAGGCAAAATTAATTAGATTTGAATAAATTATTAATAGCAAATATAAAGCTGAAAAAAAATACAGACTAGACATGTAGTCATTCAGACTAGACATGTATTTAAACTTACCAGAATTTTACTCAAAATTTTGTAACATGACACCCTGATCTGGGACAAACATCTTAGTTTATGTAGTTGCGCATTTACCTTTATCTCAGGTGAATAGGCATGCCTTTTTGCCAGTCTTTTTCTATTTGGGTATGTTAAGATTGCAGAACTAAAAGTTTAGATAATGACTTCAAATAACCAAAACCATTTCAGCCTAAACCAGAGTATACAGAACATACCATTTTTTTTCAGTTTTTTTGTTTGTTTGTTTGTTTTAAAGATGCTTAGCCCAATGTTCTCTCACTTTTGAGCAACAGAGTTATGAGATGTCCAAAGCATCAAGGGAAAGAAAATAAAGAAAATAAATCAAAATGGACTACTTAAACATAGAGAGAACAAAAACAGGCAGGGAGAAAGACCAACATTATAATCTATAAAACAGGTTTGGGGATGGGGTGGGGGGTTGATTTTTTTCCTAGTGAAGCACTGCCTAAGGTACTGAAAAGTCTTCCAATGACTGCTACCCATTATTAAGCTCCAGATCTCTGACTGTGTAAAGTCGTGCTATCTGACACAGCTGAAGTTTAGTCTTGTGTATATGTATGTATGTATATATATAAATATAGTACAAAAAGCTTGGAAACATTTGATCTAGGTTACAATGTAAAAATGTGCTAGAGGGTCTGTATTCTATCTCCATCTTCATTAACTGTTGAAACCAGGAAGGCCAGTCCTCCCCCGGACTATCTCCTGTTAATGGGCCATCAATGCCTTGCCCCATGAGTCATAGATAACTCCCTCCGGGAGCCATTGCCTGTTTAATCAAGGGCAATCAAAGACCCACTGCATGACTCATATAATGACATCAGCCAGATGCTCCGCCCGGGGGGGGGAGCCAAGCATTCCCACCTGGATATAATGTGGGCATTGGGACAGAACAAGCAGCCCCTACCCACTGGTTTCTGGAGGACAAGAGCTACCAGACCTTTCTACAGAATCGCCACTTCAGCAAGACCACCTCATCTGGACTGCTACCACCACCCTACCTAGGAGGCTGTCAGGTTGTATTCTGACTCTGTCAGTGGTTGTTTTTCTTTTATATGTATCTTACTTCTTCCTATTAAATTGTATTTCTGACTTGGAGTCTCACTGGTTCTGCTTTCAAACTAGCACATCATTTGGCGTCCAATGTGGGGCACGAAACCACGACCCTGAGACATTGTAACCTAGGACAACATTCTAGCCTTACTAAATAATTTTACATTCTTCCTGAACAGAAGTTGATTCAGGAGATTTATCTATTTTGACAGATAAAAGATTAAGGACACAGATTTTTTTTTATTTTATTTAACCAGCAGAAATACTTCTATAAAAGTTAAACTTCAAAAATTATCATCTCAAAGCTTTAAGAAAAAAACCATAAACTGTAACAAATTCCACAATACACTGAATAAATCAAACAGGAAGTGAAACAGCTTCAATGCACACCCAGTATCCTGACATCAGTATCCCAGCACTATTGGATTAACGGTGTCTACAACACTTGCAGATCATCAATTTGGCATCTCTGTGCCATAATGGCACAACAGGCTCCCCTTTTTTTCTTTATGTCAGAGAATACGATTCTACAGGAAACTGGAAATAAAATTCAATCTGTGTTCAGTGAATGCCATCTTTAGAAAAAGTAAGGGATTGTTTCTTTGGAATATTGCTTTTATATTAAAATTTAATTCATAGAGTAAGAGCTGACAGATCTGTCTGGTGTTTTACACAGAATAAATTTCAAGAATACACTGGTTGTTGTACACTGCATTTACTTCACTAGAGTAAACCAGAACTTACCAAGGTAAAAACCAAAACCCAAACAGGTTGAATGAAGCATTTGAGTCCTTGTTTCTGTAATCACTTTTTCCCTGAGCTGTAATGATGGCAGGAGTAACAGAAAAGAAGCTGTCAAAACTTATTGGTGCAGCCTGGTCTAATTGCAGCACAGCCGGAACAAAAGATTTAACTGCACTGACTCACCACTTGGATAATGATCTCATCTGAATTGAGCTGTGAAAATACCAATTTGCTTGAGATGACATAACTGCTGTTGCAAAATTTAGATTCCTCAGTATCTCTCCTAGAAAGAGGGCTTTGTTTTAAGAGTGAAGTGAGAGACTATTCAAGCAGATGGTTCTGGAGATGTGCCCAAAGGCCAGCTGGTACATGAACACAGCCAGGTCAGAGCTGCTAGCAGTGCTGCAGCAGCCTCCTGGCAGCAGGCTGTCTTCTCACAGCTGCAATTTGTGCTCTGTGCCCTTGCAGGGCCAAGATCCACATCAAATGCTCACCTCTGTGTTTGGAAAAACTCAGCATGCACCAAGGTTTGATGGTGAAGCCACCACCACTGGCTTCATTGCTCATGTCATCTGCACAGCAGGTGACACCTGTTTTGCAGCATTATTTTAAGATATTGCCTTAGTAATTCTGGCTAGAGTACAAGAAAAAATGGCTTATCTGTCACCAAAATTCACAGAAAATTCCATTTTCTCTGGACTGGAAGAGACATACACAGATTGCTGCAGGAGTTGCCACAATTGGTGACAATTTTGTTCCTCTGTGCTTAAGATGTGTGTCATTGGCTTTAAGAACATTCACATTTGCTTACTGTGCATGTTTTTCCCAAGAAAGGAAATAACAACTTTGCTCCTTTTTTACTGCAATCAAAATCTGCTATCCTATTTAGGGAAAGGGAACATAGAAGGCAGAAGATATTAGATGGCAAAGTTATCCTTTATTTTTCTTTCTTAGGGTGGTGCTGCTAAACACTTGTTTTTGTACAGTTTCAAAACCAAACTCAGGATAATTCCCGCTCTTTAAGCAATATTTGTATTTGCTCATCATGATCATGAACTTGGTAGTGTGATTTAAGACTTATGAGTCCTTGAAGCTGTACTGAAATCCCAATGCTTTTACAAAATACTAGAATTACAAAAGAAGAGCACCGGTATTGCAGAGTGTTTATCAAATTATCAGAAAAATTCTAAAGCATTTAGCAGAGTCTTAATCCTTTTACCTAGGATATGCCCAGTAGCTTGTCTGAAATAAGATGCTCCAGGAATTGTAAAGTAGTATTGCACTGGAATGAAATGCTGCTTTCACCACGTGCACACCCCAATTTTGTGTTCCACAGACACTATCTTGTATGCAAGAGGGCTTAAAAACAATTGAAACTGCAAT
This sequence comes from Bombycilla garrulus, assembly GCA_013400315.1. NCBI lineage: Eukaryota > Metazoa > Chordata > Aves > Passeriformes > Bombycillidae > Bombycilla > Bombycilla garrulus. The sequence goes on along the minus strand of VXBU01008677.1, from coordinate 46,593 downwards.
GAAATATGCTGAAAGAACAAGACTGCACACAGCTCCTTTCCCCAAATGTGGAAAAACTTCAGTGTACTAGATTTCGGCTTTTTTATGACCTGTTACAAGAAGATCATATACAAATGGTCTAGCTGGTTCGTTTATAAAGAAACAAACAAACATGGCAGGTTAGGTTAGATAAGACGTGTGTCTGAAATATAAAATTAGCAGGCCGGTCCACAGTTATATTCAGTAAAACAATCCTCTCCCTTGTTTCAAACTTGCAGTTTTTTTTAAGGTTCTTTTTTTTTCACAGGAAGCTATAAAAAGAAACAATAAGCACAAAGTACTTAAACCACAAGCATATGCAAGGAAGAGATAAAGTGAAATACTAAAAATAAATCTGGAGCAATTGTGAGGAAGCAAATAACACTAAAGCATCCATGTCTCCATGCAAATACAGCTAAAAAGAAAAAAAAAATAAATAGGAACCAGCTGGTGAGAGGAAGAGCATGGTGGAACAAAGCACACTATGGGAATGAAAACACAGGCTGTTATAATAACCTGTACAGGAAAGCTGCATGCATCAGAGAAGGTCAATGCCATATTATTGTAAGATAATCAGAGTCAACAACAGACAATAACAGTGTACTAAAATATGACAGAGACAATAACAGTGTGCTAAAATATGAAGAGGAACAATAGGAATGCTGGACATTCCACTGTACCTGTGTGGAGACTGATTCATACTCCAAGAGCCTGGCTGCTGACAGCCAGCTCAGAAAGCCTGTATCATTCCTCAAGAAAACCCAGCAGGTCATCTCAGAAGCACCACCACTTCTTGACAACAATGGAGCAAAAACAGTCTGACTGACCTGGGGATGGTCTGACACAAGAAGGTGTCCTTGTGCCTAACAGATTCTTTTCAACACTCACCTGTACATAAAGTGACATTACCAGAAGTCTTATAATACCAAAGTTGAATTATTATCAAGGAAAAGTGATGCTGAATTTTATAGGAAGTTATAAAAGAATGGCAGATAATTTAAACGTGAGCAAAAGAATGGCCAATCACTATTTAACCTTTGGAAACTCTTCAGGAATTTGCAAAAAGAAGTTTAATATAAAACACTGAAATTTATCAAACAGCAGTAATATTTCAATATTGAAGAATGTAGTGCTGGAGGGTAAAAAAATCAACCCATACTCAACTAAGACCAAGAAACAGGAAACCTATGAACTCTTATACGCAATTTCCTTAAATCCATAAAGAACATGAGATTATGGAACTAAGTCTAACCTTCTAATAGACTGTTTCTTTAGAATGGCATGCTAAGCCCCAAAACTTAAAATGCTATTTCTTTGGGAGGAGAAGACCAAGAAGGGTCTTCAAGCAGGCAGTGATCTCTCTCTACAATTTAAATTATATATTGCCTCTGAAAATACTATGAAAAACTACACAGAAGAATGCTGGTGAAGACAACTTGAGTTATACTAAATCTGGATACATTATCCCATTTTCAAAGTGCAAATAATTCAGCTTCCTAAGAGTAGGTTACCATTGAAAATCTTCTAACTGAAGGATCACAGCCTTCAAGAGCTCTATACAGCTTCTAAGATTAACAGAAGTTTCTCTTCATTCTGCAGTCATGCCCTGAAAATCATAGTGAGCAAATACTATTATTGCTCAAAAAGCTGAAATTACCCTAAGCTTGTTTTGAAACCATCCAAAAACAAGTGTCTAGCAGCACTGCAATGAGAAAAATACTGCTGACTTGTCTATTCCCTTCTTTGCTTTTTAGAGATAAAAAAAATCATTCATTTAGGTTTGTTGGCAGTGTATTTATGTACATTTATCACTCACAAATAAGCAATTCCTTTATAAGACAAATAAAAGATGCTAACAATTAACAGAGAAAACCTCAATTTGCATTTTTTCCCTCCCTGTCTTGGTAGACATAAGTTGTATTTGCATTAATAGCGAAAAACTGGGGATACTGCATGTTTTTGAAAAGCGTGTGATTGTAAGAATATACTGTATCTTGGCTGATTGAGGTAGCATACAAAGAACATAGTTTTAAAAAATACTCATATTTAACTTGATAAAATTAGCATTAGCATAGAGCAGGTTTTTAAGTCTCACAATACTAAAACACATCTAAATTAATTCAAAGTCTTGCTCCACCACAGTTTTGCAGGGAGAAACTGTTATTGCAATACACATAAACTGTTATGGATGCTGTCAAACTGATGCTCTGTAAAAACTAGACAGAGAGAAAAAGGACAATACATCCCATCCACTTTTTCCCCCTACCATGAAAGCAAGAAATTGAAGTCCATTTGTTTCCAACAACAGAAGTCAGGCAATGCTCTCTCTGAGGTGGAGTGATGGTGTATTTTGTTTTACTTTGAAAAAAACTGTTAGATATATTCTGCAGATCTATAAATATATTAATGCATAATATTATTTAGCTCCTAGTAAAAAATGTGGCTTAAAGCACGAAACAAATACAGACTATGATACTGATCTCTGAGCGAGTAAAAATGCTTTCATGTACCCACCAGCATATTAAGACATAAATCCCTCTGCTTAGTGGCATTGTCTGAATTCAGTTCCCAGAAGAAAGTAACACAGAACACCAAGGCTGTAGACATATCAGACTTCTCAATTACAACAAAGCTTTTGAAACAGTACATAAGTTTGCACAGATTTTTTTTTCCTCCTGCAAAGAAAGATTTCACAGCATACTGTAAATGTTCAGTATAATTTAAAAAGTCCAACTTAATTGCCATTAACTTAATGAACTCATCATTTCCATGAGGCTTGCCTTGCTATTTGATCACTGGAATAAAAGCTTCTTTGGACACTAAACACACATCTACAACTGTAATCTTAGAAACAAAATAACAAAGTGACTCAGTTACTGTTTTCACTTAGACTGGCTGGTATTCAGGAAGTGAGACTGATTACTAATCATCTGAGAGAGCCCTTGAAATAATGAGTGACCTTTTAGAAGTTCATAAGAATAAACATGCAACATAAAATCATTGGGAAACAGCATCTTAAAGAAAACAGGTACCAGAGAAACCTAGTCAAGAATGAATGCATATCTGACACATACTGACTTAATGTTTTGAATCCAACAAGGCTGAGCTCCAGCCTTCTCCAGAAATCAGGGTTGCTTGTTCTTCCTCTTCACAATTAAAACCCAGACTTACGTTATATTCCGTTATATTGACATTGCCCCACCTATGCTGTTAACACTAGAAGACTACCTGTGCCAAAAAAATTCTTGTGCTGCATTGTGATATTGCGATCTTAGAGAGTAGTTTACACTAAGTCCACCAAGCAGCCATCAGAAAATACAAATAATTAGGGGTTTCCCAAAACTGCATTTAGAAAAGAAAGTAAAAAACACAGAGTATGCTAAAAATGATTAAATCAAAGGTAACTCTTTTCAACCATTCACTATATGCTGACATGATCTTTAAGTAGAGACATTCAAGAAGCATTCATGTAGAGGAATTCAATTTATTGAAACAGAAGTCAGTAATTGGATCTGCCTGGAGTAATTGCATATCATAAACACAACGATCTTGAAGCTTTGGTGTATATCAAGGGCTATGAATTAACTTACGCCAATGGAAAACGAAAAGAAAAAGGGCTGCTATGATACTGATGCACTTTGAAACAGCTATGCTGCTTCCTCAGCTAGAAATAATACATGAGAAGGAGATAATCTTTTGCTATATCTCAAGAATGTATGTATGTGCTCAGGCATCCAGAGATCTGGAATGTTTCTGGCAATGGAAAAAAAGAGGGNATACCAAGAAAGAGAGTATATAAACACAGACTGAAGAGCAGCTAGCAGTGCTATAGAAAAGAAGTGAATGTAAAATGGGTCACAACCGAGTAGGAGTCAAAAGAATGACAAGAGGACAAAAGCAAAACTGAAATGTTCAAATTCAGAGATGTGTTAGTACCCCCACCAAAAATACAGAAAGCAGTGATTACGTGCACTTTCAAAGCATCTAGCCTCTTGCTTAACAGTTCAGCAAAATATGTAGAGATGACAAAAGAGATCAGAGGAAAGCAACAATGGCAAGAGGTCTTAAAAATGCAACAGGAGGGAAGATACAAGAAGCCTTAATCCACATGAAAGAGTAGTTATGTTATTAACTGAAGTGATATAGCTAGGACCCTAGAAACAGTTCTGGTTCACAGTCAGTCCATAAACCCTTCATAGATTAACGTTTTGTCCAACAAATTTTGACCTTAAACACAAAATAGAAGTCTATGTGGGTAGTTGTAAAAACAACTGCAGCACTGAATAGAGCCATAAGAAAACATAACGGGACAGAAAAATTCTGTGTAGGGTTACCATTAAAAAAAAAATCTGTATAAAGATTTTCTCTACCTTTCTTCCAGTTTAAAGTTTCAGCAAGAGCTATGAAAGCAGCTGTGGTTGGGGTAAACTTGAATGACTGGACAGAAATGTGGTAAGAATTTCAGGGTGAACTGAAAAGAGGTTTCTTCTACAGTGCAATCAGTCGAATCTGAGATTCATGCTCTTCACATGACCAGTCTATAAATTACAGGACAATAAATCAACCAAATCAAAACAGGATGTGCAGAGCAGTTGCTGTGTTCTCAAACACCTCCTCTGGGATGCAGATGCAAGACACCCAAGGGGGTTTGCAGTAACTTCCAGCCCAGGTGATGCATAAGCTCAAAATGGTCTAGAAATAATTATAAAACTAGATCCCATAACAAAATCTACTGCTTGTCTTTCTGTCTACATTTGCAGCGTGCTGCAGGAACCTGCAAGAATGCCTTTGTATGCCATCACAATACGAGGTTATTTTTTCCTTAAGTCTTAGTTATGTTAGCTTAGAGCTTCTCCACATTCCCTTTGGTAACAGCTAAGGTTGCATGAAGTAACTATGTAAGTGCTAGAAAAATGTTCAATTGACACAGTTGTTTGATGGAGAATTTCAAGTTGGGTAAAGGCATCCCCTTACAGGGAACTGAAATGAAAGTTATTGCAGTTCATCCTCAAACTCCATCACAGGTTCCCTTTATCACAAGTTCCCAAAATATAAGTTCTGCCTTAGTACAGAGACTGTTCAACATTTTCCACTCTTAAAATGTATTTTCATTGCTTACAACTTTGCCAAAATAGCAGTTTGGGCTGAAACTTTCCACACCAGATGCCTGCCTGAGCCTGAATTTTTTTGCACAAGTTTCAGACAAACAGTTTAGATGTTCTAAAAAAATGAAGATACATTTTTCAGTATTAAAAGCTTTTGGTGACCTTTTCTTCAAGAAAGAAAGCTTTGTAAGAGAAGATAAACTCTTCTGCTTCATCAGATGGTTCATATGACACTGAGGGTTGCACATCTACCCTGATCTGGCAGGTGGAGGCCTATTGGAAGATTGCCCAGTTATTCAAGCCTCTAACAGCCTGCATCCTCACTTTGCACACCTCTCTGTCAAGCTGGAGTCCTGACCAGACCAGCAGAGCAGTCACACCCCC
>VXBU01008677.1:30082-41054 GCA_013400315.1 Bombycilla garrulus | reverse complement strand
GTGATTTCAATCAGCTGTCAGATCAGAGCTGAAATCAAAGCTCAATTCCGAGCATGCTTTTCCCTCTCCTGACAGTTATTGAGCTATGCAAAGGACCATGCTGGGGGGCTGCTTTAGAAGGAAATAGTGAAAGAACTTTAAAAACTAAACCTAAAAAAACAACCCACCAAGCATACACAAAAAAAAAAAGTGACAACAACCACACCATATCTGGAAACTACGTGGGCTGAAAGAATGAAGTGAGATGGAAGACAGAGATTCTCGATCAGTGAGACAGAGTTTGCTAATGAAGAAACAGGTAAGGTCTCTCCAGGAGGCACCTCAACCAACTTACTCAGGGATAGCAAATGGGTGTTAACAGTAACAAATGAAAAGCATCTAGAAGTGTACAGAATTTATTTTGCGCAAGTACCCTCAGGTCCGGCATTTCCCTACATTTTAAAACTCTGCATGATAGCATTTGTAAAGGTCCCCTGTTCTGCATCCGAATCACTACTTTACAGTGTCCACACACACGTTGTGAAGAGTGGAATTATACACTACAGCAGAGCCAGCCTAGCAGGGACTCCTTGGAGACCAAACATGATCCTTTTCTTCCCATTCCCTGACACATTTCCCCCCTTCCTTTTACCTTCCGGTAGACACTGGGTTCCTCTGTCAGGTGTCTGAATCTTACAACCCAGCAAAAAGTTAATCCAGAAGAGAAGGGTAGGAAAGAAAGCCAGGAAGGAAACACACAGGCATTTTCTCAGTGAGCAAGTTGAACCGGCTCCCAGTGAAGATGAAAAGCACCCCAGCTGGCAGTAGGAAGGCAGCAGAACCACACCCCAGGGAGCAGAGGGGAGGAAAGCAAGGCCTCCCCCTTCTTTTCAGATAAAGGCCTTCACCATGACAAGTTGAAGGACATTATTACAGAAGTTACAAAAGTGTGACATAACAATTGCTTTAATCTCCCCACTGATTGGGGTCCCTAGAAAAAGAAGCTCCTTCCAGAAAACATGTCAAAACTATTGATATTTCTCCATTCACAGTCACAAGTCAAGTCACAGGCTGGAATTATTTCACCTTAGCAAAATGCTTCAATGACTCACAAGCTGGTGTGCAGTATACCCACAAAGATCTCTTTATTGTTTAGCTCACATCTATGAGGTTGGAAAACAATATCGTTTTATACAGTCACTTTATTTTTCTGTAGTTCAGACATACTGGTCCAATTGTATCCAGGGGCAGCCCACCCATTTCAAGATTAAAACTAGAAAAATAATTCTTCTGTTTTTATTAGATTTATTATTTATTCGTCCTCCTTTACTCACATTACAACTGCACTCCAGACAAAGTTCTGAAGAATTCTCTGTTTTTCATACATAACAGCCTGCTGACCCCACCACAACACCAAATCCTGGCAATCTTTACAGTTAAAATAAATAAATAAGCACTTAAACCCACCTCAAAAAAGGGAAAGGGTGATCCAGCTCTCAGCTGCAACACTTGTGTTCAAAAATTACAGCAGCAAGTGGCCTGAGGAGCAGCACTTTTGCCCCTGAACTAAACAGCACAGCCTTTGTTTGGCTCTGACACTGAACAGGTGGGCTGCTGTGACCAGAGCCAAGTCACACAAAAAGCCTGTGGTCCCCCAGATACCTGCCAGAGAGTGCTAGGCAAGACCCTCCAAATTTTCAGAAAGACCTGGGGAGAACAGCATTCTTCATGCCATGGGCTCAGAGCAAGGATGCTAATTGCAATCATGAAGCTGCTGATTATCCTGAGCATGCAGAAAGAAGTTTCCGAGTTAGCTTTCCAAATTACTCCCTTCAGGTCAATCCTTACTGCACAGACAGACAAATCTGGCTGTGGCCTCTCCCTGCTCCACAGTCCTTCTGGACAGAGCTGGGTCTGCATCATAGATCTGCAGCATGAACTGTCCTGAAGCAGGGAAGGGCTTGCCACACCACTCTCCAGCTACAGACTAGCACCATTCATCACACCAGCTGACAGGTTAGACTTGTGCACTTGGGGAAAAAAAAAGGGGAAAAACAACAAAAACCCCACCACACACTGAGCAGTATTCATTAAGAATCAAAGACTATTGCATCACATTCTTGTGCTGCATTCAGGGCTTTTTTGGCGTGAACTCTCTTCCTGACCTCATCTACCATGACTATCCTCCAAGGTCTGTCTCAGAGCTCATTTCCTCATGGGAGCTCAACAGTCAGAACTACAGCTACACATGCATATTAAAAAAACGAAATATGCACACACTGTCCAAGTAAGCTCTCAAAGAACAAACTTCCAGTTGGTTACCATATCTAGTTCCAGCAATCTACTTTTTTCCAGCCTGTTGTTCTTATTGTCAATGTATTGATTTTATCGCAGGATGCTTTTGAAATCAGAACATCAGATATGACTTCCCAACATAGAATTAGTGACAGGAGGCCTCTTGGAAGCTTCTCTGGGCTTCTGGAAGGTGGAATATATTTGTTGAGAAACTCCATCTCTTTCTAGACTCTCAAGGGCTGAGTGCTTTTAATATCACATGCTTAATTGAAAACACCTTTACACTCACTCATGAGTTGGATATACTAATCCTGAACAAAAAATGTGTCCTCTCAGGGTTTCAAACAATCAGTGTTAATATTTATATTTAAACATTATAACTGCAATAAATATTTAGTTTAAAAACTGTTGCAAGTGCGTATCACGTGGAAAAATAAAGTACATCTGTAAGATGTTTATAAGGACACACAGTAAAGAAAGCAATGAGATAGCTTCCACCAAATAATAACTGCATTAATAAATTTGTATTTAAAAAAAATAAAAATAACATTTTCCTTTTTCCCTTCAGGAAGAGCGGATACTAACTTCAGTAATTTGGTTTCCAGATAACAGACAGGAAAGAATTTCTCTGAGAGAGATGAAAGGATTTAGGTAACACTGTATATACAACTAGAATTCCCAAATGTTTGTATCACTGGCAGTTCTTGTGGGTGCTGGGGAAAGAATAGGCTTGATAAAATGGCAGACTGTGCAAGTTTATTTATAAACTCAGTTGTGAAGCACACAATAAAAATCCATTTGAGACAAAACTCAGAATTTGTTTGTAAAGCATCTGAACTAAGTTTCTCACGTACTTTCAACCTAAAACTCCATTGTGTTAAAGTGAGTTAGAAATAAATGAAGTCCCTTGAAAGTGTTAGATGGAGAAAAAAGGGGAAGAGAAAAAGTAACTTCAGTTCAAGATTCCAAAGTGGGTATTCCACTGCCAATTTGAACAAAACAGACACTTCAGATGTGTTCGTCACATGGATCAAGTTCCACATAGCAATGATCTATTCAGTTCAACTGCCATTTATTTTCAGCAGTAATTACTCATTAGTAGATGCATTTTGTCATAACAAGATTTTGCTGTTGTGAAAACATTTCCCGAGTAGTTTGGAAGTCCTACCATATCCTAAACCATAAGCCCAGAAGGCTGATTCAAAAATTTAAATTCTAAGGAAAAAACCCCCCAGAGCAACACATTTCAACAAAGAAATTGGAGGTCAGAGAGGGAAGAACACAAGTTTAGCAGAAGGTTACTTTTGGTCCATGCTTTTCTTGAGGAACTCCCAGATCAATCAGACAACCAAATATTTTACTCATGGGGAAAATTGAAGTACTCATTACTGACAAAATAGGTTATAAACCTAAACTAACAATACTGAATATAGATTTGAAAGTTGTGTAAGAGTTTACAGTCAATCCTGAAGAAGCTGAATTTAAACTCTTCAACCCACTCTCCAGAATACTTTACAGGAGAAGCACATTCATCCATTTTTTAGATTTCAAACCTGTCAAAGAAGTATCTGACATGTATTTGGGTTTAACCCACTTCTTACACCATGCTGCTGAGAGAAGTAGATTATGTTTCTAAAAGAGTTCAGGCAACCTAACAGCAAGCATTTTTTTTCAGGAACTTGGATTTGGATGCATTACACAAGATCCTCAAAATGTAGGTAAAGAATAGCAAGCTTTTGCAGCTAACTTGGCATGTGAGAACAACAAAAACCCCAAAACAATTAAAATTACAGGTCAGAGCAGGAAATATTCCCTCCTTTGACTTTTTTTTTCATTGTCTTGGTTTGTCTAGGCTTTGAAAATGTCCTTTGAAAATTGCGTGTATGCCAGAGAAATTGCCTTTTCAACCCACAACTCTACACACTCGTTTATGTGAAATACACTGCTGAGTTAGCCTCCACCCCCCAGGTCTAACCATAAATTATACTGAAAGGCAGATTTTCTAAAAGCTTTTAGCACTGAATTAGCCATGGAAATTGAAAATAGAGTACCAAAATGTAAAAAATCAGTTATTGATGGAATATTCTCTTACGTAAGCCAGATGTTAAGGTTCTCTTAACACAAATCCTGTTTTAGTCACCTAGGCAAAAGACAAAACCCAGCCCTTCAGGGCTTTTCAAAGTGTGGCAGAGGCTGAAGAACTGAATTAACAAAAAACCTTGAAAGCAATAAAGGGGCTTGTGGAGGGTAGAGCTAACTGGCAAGAAGTGTGCATAGTAAATGTCAATATGGGAAATGCTCTGAGGTGGGTTAAGCTGCCATTTGATGGCCTAAGTCACAGGTTAATGCATTAGCATGCCTGAACAGAGTAAGATCCTAAGTGAAAGTCAAAGTTTTCACAGTCTATTTGGATATTCTCTCAGCCAGCCACCTCATTCTCCTTAACAGAAGCCTCTTACAGTAAAGAAAATAAATCATCCCTCCTTACCTTCATTTTTGTAATGCAATCATTATTCACATAGTAGACTGTAAGAATATGTTTTTCTTTTAATTCTCCTTACTTACATAATAAATATACAAATGTGCCTGAGTATTGTGTCCACAGCAATTAATCCCTGTTTTGCAGGACTAAAGATTACAGTGGGCTACTTAAAAAACCCCAAAACATAAACAACTATTTTGAGAGAACAGGTGCTTCTTGCTATGAGGAGCTCTGCAAGTTGAATTTCAATGCTTCTAACATCTGCTTTCTGAAAAACACCATTCACAAAGCTGAAAACAATCCATTATTCTTCAACTGCAGCCATCANATTCCAAAAGTACTGCACTACTTACATAAGAACATACAGAGACAATAAACACTCTATAGAGTTAACTCTACAGAGTTTTAATTCCATAGACTTAAAAGAAAATCACGTATCAAAAATATGTACAACAGTATGAAAAAAAATTTCTTCTCTAGTGTAGTAAATGGTATTCAGCTATGAGACATCATCTTACTAATTGAAAATAAACTTTTAATGACCTTTAAGCTCAACATTAATTCATTCTGTTGGTAGCTGTCCTCCCAGGAAAAAAAATAAAAAAAAATATAAAAANTTTCAAAGTGTGGCAGAGGCTGAAGAACTGAATTAACAAAAAACCTTGAAAGCAATAAAGGGGCTTGTGGAGGGTAGAGCTAACTGGCAAGAAGTGTGCATAGTAAATGTCAATATGGGAAATGCTCTGAGGTGGGTTAAGCTGCCATTTGATGGCCTAAGTCACAGGTTAATGCATTAGCATGCCTGAACAGAGTAAGATCCTAAGTGAAAGTCAAAGTTTTCACAGTCTATTTGGATATTCTCTCAGCCAGCCACCTCATTCTCCTTAACAGAAGCCTCTTACAGTAAAGAAAATAAATCATCCCTCCTTACCTTCATTTTTGTAATGCAATCATTATTCACATAGTAGACTGTAAGAATATGTTTTTCTTTTAATTCTCCTTACTTACATAATAAATATACAAATGTGCCTGAGTATTGTGTCCACAGCAATTAATCCCTGTTTTGCAGGACTAAAGATTACAGTGGGCTACTTAAAAAACCCCAAAACATAAACAACTATTTTGAGAGAACAGGTGCTTCTTGCTATGAGGAGCTCTGCAAGTTGAATTTCAATGCTTCTAACATCTGCTTTCTGAAAAACACCATTCACAAAGCTGAAAACAATCCATNATCATCTTACTAATTGAAAATAAACTTTTAATGACCTTTAAGCTCAACATTAATTCATTCTGTTGGTAGCTGTCCTCCCAGGAAAAAAAATAAAAAAAAATATAAAAAAAAAAAGCTTCTCAGGTGTGAGTTGAATTGATTTTCCTTTTCTGTTTCATTGTCATTTTAACTCAGACTCTTCAATTTCTGTCTAGCTTCTTTCTATAGAGTTAATATAACATCTGGCAAAGAAAAACAGAAGTATACTTGTATTTACCTATCCCTCCCATCACTCACCTCTCCCCCAAGAAGTGCTACCTACAGGCTCTCCATTTGTCACTGTTGCTGCTATTACCATAAGAGCAAGGGAAAACTTTCTATATCTTTTAAGCAACCTTTTGGCACGTCTCAGGTAAGTCCTTACACAAGAAGCTCATGTCTGAAGTCAGATTACTGTTTTAAGTAGGAAGCTTCTGTTTAAGTAGGAAAGATGCAACTTTAATTTAAATTTTCCTTAGAGTTTCATGAGTTGATGAAAATTGCATTTAAAGCCCAGAAGTCAGTCCTGACAAAAGGAAGATATTTGCCATGCTCATTCAAAACTTTAAATTGCCTCCTTCAATAGCTAGTTTAAGAACATTTTAACAAATAATTAAAGCAGAAGAATTCAGACCCAGTTCAGAGAGTTCACAAGACCAGACAAGGTATCACATGCCTCCGTAGGGGTGTATTTGATCTTAGTCTACTAGTATAATCCTAAAATGGACCACTGAACCACAATGGCAGCAAGACAAAACAAGTAATTAATGTTTTGCCAGTCCATGCTCTTAACGCTGTGTCACAGATACTCATCTGTCTCACTATCAACACACCTCCAGGAAGAAACAAACTTCCACTTCACTATCTCCTCTTTCAAAGAGATCCTACATTAATTTCTAGAAAATCAGAGATAAGCTTTCCCTATCTCTGTGCAAAGGTGTCAGCTCTTTGTAATCATAGACCTTATCCTCCAAACAAAAGCTCTGCTGCTACTGGCAGACCAGACCTTTTGCAAAACTCACTGCATTGGATGCTGTCAGACTGGAGCAGCTGCAGAAGCTCACCCTGTCACTCAGCCTGCCTGTCCTGTTGGTTGCTCTTCCTTCCACTGTTGGGATTCATAATATTTAACTACAAATAAAAGAAGCAAATATCTCCATTTTGGCTGGCATTGAAAGAACAAAGGAAAATTAAGACAAACTAATGAGGAAAACAAGACAAATTGAGGAAACATGTTATACTTTATCTGAAGATGGGAGAATGTATGGTGAAAACAGAAAGCATTCAAGTGTATGAAATTCTGGAAGTAAAGTTGGCCTGAAAATGATCATGAAGATAGCATATGTAATCATCTAGCCTTATCAAACTTTCTTTTTGGTTTTTTTGGGGGGTTTTTTTTTTTTTTTTTTTTTTTTTTTTTTTTTTAAAGAAAGATAATCAGTGTGATTCTATACTTGGGACTCACAACCTTACTAAATAAAGCTCTGCATTATTGTTTTTCTTCTGTGCAAGGAAGACAAACCCATACTCTTCCATCCCTGGATTAAAGCATCACCACCAAGTTACATAAGAAGTCACGGCTAACTGGAAAGAGCTGCTAAGCCACTTGCAGCTCTGTTGTTTTGCAATACCCATTAGCTCAGAAGGATTGTATCTTACATCTGCTTCTCTTCACTTCTACATCAAAGTCTTACTAGATAACTTGTAAAAGAAGTTGTCACTGAAGCTAGGTCTTGAGGAGAGGCACAGGAAGTTGCGCTGCAGCTGCAGCAGATGTTCTTCTGTATGGTTACTAATAGTTGCCTGCTGAGTTTTAAAGTATTTGGAGCCAGGATTTCCAGATGTCTCCACCAAAATTAATACAATCAACCAGGAAGTTTACAGAAGTAAGACTATGTAAAAATTTCTCTTTTCTCACAATTTTATTTTTGATTTCTGCAGAGAAACTGTACCACACAAAACAGATTTGCTGCACTAACATAAATATGACAGCATATCAAATAAAAGTGCTGCAGAAGATCCCAGATCATAAATCATCACTTTCATGGACCAGAGACACGGGTCAAGCCACTGCATTGCCTCCTCCTAGTGCTGTTCATGTTATCAGCACACCAAAACAGAGCTAGGGGCTTGGCCTGACATTAATGCCCATCACCTTTGAGGAGACATTATCTATAAAGTCTGACAGTATAAATGAGATACAGATTCAACACACTAAAATCTACTGAAAATTCACACCAGCATAAACTCGAACAGCATTTTTCTGCCCATCCTATCCTACACTGCCCTCAAGAAAACTCAATTAGTTTGTTTTCCAAAAAAAATTATTTAAACAAAAAAGAGAAACTAAGATATGACTCCCACTCCCAAACTTTCAAGCCATGTTTTGTTATAAAGTGAAACCCTGCTGAGTTCCTTTATCAAATTTATCAAATATTCTCCCACCCCTATTGAAGAACTAATGTGTAACCAGTCTTTCTTAAAAAAAAAACTAATAAAAAAAAAATAAAACCAAACAAAACGGACTGTGCTGAGGAATCCAACTTCAGTGTATGCTGCATCTTATTCAAAGACTAAACTGTTTCCAGCCAGCAACCCACAATGGCCTCTGACATGGCACTTATATTTCAGTGAAAATTTTGCAAAGATGTACGCACAAGACAGGTGTGTGTATTTATTGACTTCCTTACATCTGCCAGAAATTTTTCTTTAAACAAAGAACTACCGCTTTTTTAATGGAATGAATATTTCTAAAGCCCTGAAAATCCATCTGCAATTAGACAATATAAATCAAACCACAGTAATAAAACACACAGATGACCCAGTTTTCCAACTAACACAGCAAGAAGGTTTTTTCAAAGTATTTCTAGTGATTTTTAGCATTAGTATGCAATGTATTTTTGTCCGTTAGACAGTTATCGTTGGTTCCTGGAAATTTTTTTTTAATTCTGCATTGGGAAAAAAGAATGCCCCCAAACCAAAACCCAACACAAAAGTATGTAAAACAAAGCAAAACAAACAAGGAAACACTTATGCACTACAGCTGAAAGACATAGTCTATATGGGGAGGAAACATAATTTGAACTTTCCTCCATCACAAGAGTTAATTACATAAAACACAGACAAGAATTTCAAAATCTTTACCTAGTATGAATGAGCAAGGGCACAACTCAGGACTTCTGGATGAAATGTGTCCAGCTTTGTTTGCTGTTTCAGACCAAACTAATCTATCTAGTTTGTGCCAACAACTCCATTCTTGTCAAAGTCTGTAATACAGACTTATGAAAAATACTGACTTCATAAAGTTTCAAGTTTTAAGAAAGCTCACAGAAAATTCTTCATCAACTTGTTATCAGGCAGCATCAGCTGGTAAATGGCAAGTTGAAACAATTGCAAACTCTTCTGGAGAACACTTCTCTAAGTTAGAAAGAGATTTGATAAAAGCACATTTCAAAACAGTCTTGGCCAAGATCCTTTTCTAGACAAGCATAGTGTACTTGTTATTGACCAACATTCAAACAGTTGCTATGGGAGCTTATCCATCAGCCTCTCATCTGCTCTGTACCTCTCTATTTTCTCTCTTTCTGAGCTAAGAAGTCATCCTGACAATGTGAGGAGGATAGCAGTAAGACTTGGAACTTGGGAACAACAGACTCTGAAAACAACTAGTGTTTTCTTATTAATCCTGGGATAAGAAAAAAACAACAAACCCATCACTCACTTTCAGGAAGAACACCTTATAACTTACAGATCAAACTTCACTGTCCCCACTTCAGTTATTCACCACCACAAGCAAAACGGTTGCCCTCACTAAAAGTACAGTAGCACCCTCTTTTTAGATAAAGAATCACAAATTGTCTCTCAGACTTAAAATTATTGTTTAAGTACTAATTATTTTCTATAACATGTAAATGTCAGCTTAGAACAACAAAGAACTGTATGAAGCAACTACATTTCAAAGGTGGCAGCTATGTGTAAACAAAACACTGTGCTAGAATACTGCAGTGACAGAAGCTACATAATTTATAGTTTCTACAACACTTCAAACTCTGGAGTATATTCCTACAATGGCTGAAAAAAAGCAGAAGCTAAGCAGTATGGAATGCTTCTTTCTGAATATGGCTGTAGGAAAGCTTTCCACTCAGCAAAGAAAGGACTAGAATCTGCTCTTGACTCACTAATAATATTCAATATAATGCAAACAACTTACCAAATGTCTGTGTGATTTAGCATCTCAAGTTTTTCTTTTTTTCCTTCTGCAAAACTATAGCTCCACTTAGCCTCCTCTACTTCAGAAAGGACAGTCGCCTACCAAGAACTGCTCTGTACCAAAAGCTGAGCTCTGCCTTGAAATGCAGGGGCACAGTTCCTTTCAAAAGGAGCAAGCAGGTAACTCTGTTCACCTACAACTAATGGATATAGCTACTATCCAGTAGTAAGTAACACTATTGCTAACATTTAAGAACTAAAGGTAGTAAAAATTATCTGGGACAATGCCTCTTATTTTATGAAAATCATAAAGCCAGTATGTTAAGCAGTATAGCTGTCGTCAACCCTTATTGTGTTAGCCATCATGCAACAAGTCAGTAAAATGCTTTACCAACTGGAAAACTCTGTCTAGATCTTTATCAAAAGCTGATCAGAATAATAAGATCATAAAGACTTGTGCATCCATTTAATTAAAATAGTATGTTCCTTACTGCAACATGTACTTCCATCACACTTCAGCAAACCAACTCTATTCCATCACTGTTTAAATAACTTTTCCATGGCAAACCCATCTATTCTGTTACAATAAATTTAGATCAAATGATAAATGTTTTACTCAACAGACTTTGTTCTAGACTGTATCATAGAAATATCAGGCTGTTAAGGCTTTGAGAGAAGAGCTCAGTCTGACTAGGTCTTTTTCTTGATCCTCGAATCAAAGAATTTAAACAAATTAAGATGTGAGTTGCAAACTACTT
>VXBU01008677.1:0-23237 GCA_013400315.1 Bombycilla garrulus | reverse complement strand
GGGGAAGGGAAGAAAGGTAAAACGTAGTCTTATTTTGCACATCTGAAAATGAGCTCAAGCTCTTTCTAGTTCCAGCAGTTGCCTATAATGGAAAAAATGAGGACTGGCCTCTGCCAGAGAAGTGGGCAGTAAGAAATAACAGATGTGAAATTTCAGCAACATCACTGGGTAGGTCAGTTTCACAGACAGTTTGAGAGTCAGGGTCTCTGCTGGGCTGCACCCTTCTCAGAGGCACATGCTTTTTTTGGGGCTGAACTGTTGTTCCTCCTGCTTAGTTGAATTCACTCGGCAGCCTCACCCATGAATGCAACTGATGGGAAACATACATGCCCTCACAAGCATATGTAAAGGCTCCTCAATTAAAGTTAGTCATTACATTTTCCAAAATCATATTAATATTTCATGTCTCTCTTCCTCAGTCCTGTTCACCACTTTTTTTGTTTCATGGAAACTTAAGGTGAGTAGGGAATACAAGCCCTTCAACAGAAGATCCTATTACATGAGGCTCACGAAGAAAGCAAGAACAAAGAAACCAATCTAAGCTGTTGAACACATTATTAAGACAAAGGGCAGTGAGTGAAAAATGCCCTTCACAGAACCAACTCCAATTACTGAAGTAATTTTCAAGGACAGGTCAAGTTTCTTGACAGGTTTAAAGGAGAAATTATGAATATAAGGTCTATGGGAACCATCACATCAAGAGCAGCTCCTGTCACCAAATTTGCAGTGTTAAATAGACTTCAATTTAAATTAAAATTAAATAAAAGGTTATATTTAGGCATCAGAAATATACCTTGAAATTGTAATGTAGATAACAAAGATAACTGTTACTTCGGAAAAAAAAAAAAAAAAAGAAACCAATTAAAAAGCTGTATTAGAAAAAATACGCCCAGTGAAGAACACCTAAGTATCAGCAACTAATTATATCAGAACTGTAGCTGGGCTGTCACATCCACTGCAAGGCACTCTTCCATTGTGTTCAAAATATAGTTGTAAAATGCAGCTCTTAATAAGCCTAGGTTTCCATGCAATGTCTTATCTGGTATATTTATTACCTGTTGCTGAAAGAAACAGTATCACTCTCCCCACCTATTTCCAGCTGCTTATTGTGTCTTTGTCTCTTTTGTTGCATCTAGTAATTTCTCATCCACAGGACAAGCCAGGCCAGCATAGTTTCCTGATTTAGTTTTCCTTCCCAGGCAGTTAGGGCTTTTTTTCTGAATCAGCTCCTTACCTTGAAATCACCGTGGGACTGGGGGCTGATGTAAGAGAGGGAAAGAACAGCTGAAGTATCCCTTCTGGCATTAGCCTGCAGCTGCACAAGACCAAATGCAATATTAAACCATGCTCTGGAAAGTATTACCAGCTTTCTCCTTGCAGAAAAAATATTCAAGTGTCTTCAGGATTCCACATAACACAGTGAGTTTCCTTCAGCTAACAAAAAACTCTGCAAGGAAATTTGTAATACTATAGCAAATGAAGGACTCCACAGGGCACTGAAGCACAGTGGCATGAACTGAGGCTCAGTAAGTGGACAAAAGGTCCTGCAATCTAAGTTGACAAGAGTAGTAAAAAAAAATTACCTTTGCTAGTATCACTTAGCAGGCTAATAACAAAGACAGAAGTCAAGTGCAGGAGTCAGGACAGGCAGCTCTATGCACTACATCGTATTTCCTCTAGCAGCAATTCCTATTTACTCACTGTTTGTGGTATGGCATCTCCATGTCAAAAACGAACCATTGTATTTGCTACTCCATAAGCAAATTATCAGTTCAACGTGGTTTACATCATCTGAAAGCTCCCAGTGCCTTCCAAAGGAAAGAACTTAAAACCACAATATTTTTCTCACTCAGTAACATGTCCTTTCTCCCCTCTAATGACAGACAAATGGAAAGAAAATTTTTAAAAAATCTACTTTTAGTTTTGTTTCTGTTAAGTGGAAGTGAGGTGCAATTTGGGATTAGTTGTTTTAGATCATACTGAAGTTCTCCAAAGAAGGAGTAAACCCAGATAAACTATATGAAAAATAAAAAGGCAAAGCACAGACATACAAAGCAAATAGTTTAAAGAGGAAAAGCAGTATAGCTTCCTATTTAATCTGGCTATTAATAAACCCAAATAAATACAGCAACACTGGTCATACCTCTGGATTTTTTTGCTTCTAAAAGTAAAAACCCACTCTGTCTCTGTGCTGTTACGTACAAAGTACAAAACTGTATTGATACATACAGAACCACATATCCCAAACCAAACACAAATCCCCAAAATCAATTCCCTCTCCCCATCTGTATTCTGCTGCTAACTACATGGATTTAACACAGAGAGAGGCCCTTTAGTCACTTCAAAACTATCGACAAGTTTTCTATTTTAGGCTTAAGATACGGCAGGATTTAATCAGAAACACAAAACATAATTCCTGAAGTCACAAAGTACCATCACACAGCAAATTTCAGCACATACGTGACAGAACATCTTGATCAAACCACAACTTTTCTTCCTCTGATGGTTATCACATCCCAAGAAAGACACTGCTTGCTTTTTCTCCCAGCTGTTCCCAAGGCAAAAGCACACCAAGGATCCTATCTAGGAAAGTTTGGTAAGTGTATTATCTGAAGAGGAACAGAAATAGCTAATCAAAACATTTATTTTCACGTAACACAGAAGAATACATGTCACATCAGTGGCAGGTTCCAGAGAGCTGCAATGACAGAAGTCCATGGTCAAGAACTGCACCTTTGTATTAACCTCTGTCAAAAACACCAGCAAGAGGCTAGTGAAACTTCAGCTATTAAAAGAGAGGATCAAACCTTCACATCTTCAATGACCTCACAATCATCCATCAGAGTTTTGAGGCTAACACTCCCCAAGCACATTAATACCTGCTGTTTTACAGAGATGTCCAGCACCAGCATCTAGCACAGCATCTATTTTTGCTGAGTCATCTCACTGGCATGTGGATTACCATCAGCTGTGATGTGAGGCCCTGGAATGATCTCAGCACCTCTGCACTAAGTAATCACTTCTTGGCTAATATTTTATGCAGTACAAAAATAACTGGTGTTTTCTTACCTAATACAATTTCAGAATCCATCCATGTTTATTAGGAAAGGCATTATAAGCTTCTATCCTACTTACATTGCAATGAAAGAAGCACACACAAGTGAGGAACTATGTGAATGCTCAAAAGGGTAAGCAAAATACCAAAGATTTTATTAAGAGATTAGCAGAAGATAATTTGATCTCATACAGTTTTATCTTTGTGGTTTATTTACTGCTTCCAGTTACAATCTTATTAATTATTTTGCTACAACTGAAGATTTTTATGCAAATAAGTGCTTAACTATTTTCAAGTGTTTCCCCAAGACAAATGCAATGCCTTTGAATAAAATGCAGACAATTCAACTTTGCTGTGCTCTAGTGAGAAATTATATTATTTACCTATTTTGCTCTGAAGGAAAAGTTAATTTAAATTTTCTTTTTAACATATTAGATCTTCACAGAGCTGATCTTATTAATCGTGCAATTTTATCATCATCACCACTACACTTAACCCTGTACACTGGCTTCCCACCTGCTGCTGCTAACAGTCGCTCAAGTTGTTTTTTAAGTTTGGTTATGCACATGCTAGTGTGTCTGTTCTGTTGTAAAGTGTCATAGGACTCCCTCCTTAGCTGGTCAGAGGCACATTACTATAAATAAGTTATACTATCTGTAACACTACCCAAAAAGCAATTCTAATTTAATAAGAGTCTCTTTAATTCTTAAGTACCACATCCTTAAACAGCATCAAACTTGAAAAAACTGTATTTTTTGTTGAATAACGATACATGAACTGTATATAATGCTTTCATTCTGTCTGTGCACTGATGATGACATGGATATAGCAGTTTAGTCCTGAAAATTGTCAGGCAGTGCAGGATGGGAGCATCGGGGCAGATTAAACTGTAGGGAAAAAAGAAGTATCCAGAACTAATTGAAAAACTTTAAATTCACTTATCTACTTTTTCCAGTAAAATACTAGCAGAAATAGAGAGGACATAGTAAATATACAGACCTACATGAATGCAAATATTCTAAATGGATAGATTCCTTTGAAGTTGTAACTAAACGCTAATTTTGAAATGAAGAACAAACATACTTTTCAGAGGCTATTAAAGCAAGAAATAATTTAAAAGGCAAAGGTTTCTCACCGCATTGGTCACTAAAGTCAACAGCACATGGAACAAAATACACGGATTCTAAACATTTGCTGCCAACAGCACTGAAATTTAAAAAAAAACCCTTCAATGTAAAATACTTCACATAAATTGGCTCTGCCATGGACACCAGAGAAATAGAAACATCACATTATTGCAAATAATTATCTCTTGGGAAGAAAATGGAGTTGATTTTTGGAAGAATTATTTTACTCTTCTTCCATTGACCTTTTTTCCCAGACAGCCAGCAACAGTACAAGAGGAAATGGCTTCAAACTGCATCAAGGGAAGGTTCAGGTTGAACGTCAGGAAGGATTTTTTCACTTAAAAGTTGGTTAAGCATTGGAACTGGTCCCACAGGAATGTGGTAGTGTCACCATCCCTGGAAGTGTTCAAGATACAACCGGATGTGGCACTTTGTGTCCTTAGCTGATATGGTAGCATTTGATCAAGGGCTGGACTCAATGATCTTAGAGGTCTTTTCCAATCTTAGAGATTCTATGATTCTCTTCTGTTTTATGATTATTAAGTACAAGTAACACTGATTTTATCTGTGTGTTTATAAGAGTGTAGTCTCTCTCTGACAGCCTACATCTATAGACAGGGAAGTGCAAATAATATATTTATGAATAAGATTTAAAAACTCTCTTTTTAAAGTAATTGAAATTTTTAAAGTTCTTCCTTAGATCCTTCTTGCACTCTTCTCTAGTCAAAATGATACATATTTGGCACACACAATGCAAAGAATCAGCAACAAGCATAGGGGATCAGAAAATTAATTTTACTTTATAAAGGATACCACAGTTTGCAGGGGGGAGTTTAAAATTACAAAGTTTGCAGTTTAAAGGAAAAAAAAAAACAGTTTGCAGTAATTTATTAACTTACTTCAGGTTTCTAGAACGATATCTAATTTTACAGCTGTTAAATGTGTAAAAGTGCATTATTCTGAAAAGCCAGTTCAGGCATCATTATTTTAATGGGTCAAGTTACTTGACAATGGGTAAAGTTACCACTTCAGTAAGTACAGGTTGAACTGTTTATTGAAAGTCTTTTCACAGTCAAGGTGATATGAAGAGAGGCTTTGCTTATCGAGAGTAGCCAATGAGACAACCTCCTCCTCTCCTTCTTAAAATCTCTGCTTAAAAAAGTTGTCTGAATGCTCTGAACAGGAACTTGGTACTCAGAAGAAAATATTCAAAAGGTATAAAGTACTGAAATCTTTCATCCTTCATACAGCAGTAAAACTTCAGAGTCAGATAGCATGTGAAAACACAAAAAATATAATCAGAATTTCATTTACTCACCACTGTTCCAAATCCTTAGGTCTTAGTCAACCACTTCAGATGACCGGCAATACCTAGAGAAATAATTGATGTAAAATATAAGAAAGGTACAGAGCCAAAAACATCAAAACAATATTCATGATTAGTACTGGTGGCTTGAATGGTAAAAACATTGTATGTAAGATATTATATGCATATGTGTAACATTTCACTACCAGGCCACTTCTGCTTGGTTAGAAACGCAGCATTCTAGATGTCACTCCAACCATGAAGGCACTAAGAAAAAGCACAAACCCCTGACTTCAAGAGAGTAGACTTCAGACTCCTCAAGGGTCTGTTTGGTGAAGTAACCATGGAATAAAGCCCTGGATGGGAAAAAGAAAACTCACTAATATTCAAGGATCACCTCTTCCAAGCTCAGGGACGATGCATCCCAACAACAAGGAAGGCAGAAATGCCAGGCCTGCACGGATGAACAAGGAGCTCGTGGACAGAAATAAACCAAAGGGCAGAAGCAAGGACAGGTAGCCTGGGAGGAATACAGAGAGAATGTCTGAAGAGCCAGGGATAAGGCTAGGAAAGATAAAGCCCTGATAGAATTAAACCCTGCCAGAGACATGAAGGACAGTAAGAAAAGCTTCTACAAATACATTGATGATAAAAGCAAGATAGGAAAATGTGATCCCTGTCTGGAAGGAAACAGATGTGGTTACCCAAGACATACAGAAGGTTGAGGGCACTCTATGACATTTTTGCCTGTTTTCACTGGCAAGTACTTTAGATACACTGCTTGAATTGCAGAAGGCTAAGAAAGACATGAAACTACTGGAGAGGGTCCAGTGAAGGACTATGAAGATCATCACAGGATCACAGAATATCCTGAGTTGAAAGGAACCCACAAGTAGAGTCCTGGCACTGCACAGGATAATCAACAAAAACACTCCATATGCCCAAGAGCATTGTTCCTACACTTGTTGAACTCCGCCAGGCTTGATGCTGTGACCAGTTCTCTGGGGAGCCAGTTCCAGTGCCTAACCACCCTCAGAGTGAAGAACCTTTTCCTCATATCTAGGAAACACAGCTACATGCCTGTTTCCCACGTCATATCACTGCTCAGCAGAGAAAAAGTGATCAACACTTAACCATTTCAACTTGTGAGGAAGCTGTAGACTGCAGGGTTATGGTTAGCGGATTGGAGTGTTTTTCTTCTAAGGAAAGGCTGAGAGAGAAACCACCCAATGTAGGACAAGATCAGGTTTGCAACCATCCTCAAAAACTGAAGGTGCAGAAGTCCATGGGACCTAATGGTGCAGAAGTCCATGGGACCTGGTGAGATGCATTCTCAAGAAACAGGCCACTATCCCCCACATTTGAGAAGTTGTGGCAGTCTGGTGAAGTTGCCATTGACTGGAAAAGTGGAATTATAACCTCCATTTTAAAAAACAGGGAAGAAGAGTAAGACCACAGGCAGTTATTCTCATCTCTTGTGCCTGCCAAGACAATGCAGCAGACCTTCCTGGAAACCGGAAGGCACATGGAAAATAAGGAGGTGACTAGTGACAGCCAACATAGCTTCACAAAGAGCAAATTATGCCTGATGAGTCTGGCCTTCTATGATGGGATTACAGTGCTGTAGATGAGGGAAGGGTAACTGATTTCAAGTACTTGGACTTGTGCAAAACATCTGACATGGTCCTTGTCTCTAGATTGGAGAAACATGAATTTGACAGATGGACTACTCAGTGGATAAGGAAATGACTGGATGGTTACAGTCAAAGAGTTGCAGTCAACAATTCATGTTCAAGTGGAGACCAGTGCTGGTGGTGTTCCTCAGACGTTGGTTTTGGGACCGCCACTACTATCTAACATCTTTGTCAGGGACATGGACAGTAGGGCTAGCACATCCTCAGCAAGTTTGGTGATGACAAAAGTCGGTGTGTGGTGGGACAAGACACCGGAGGGAACGGATGAAACCCAGAGAGAATTTGACAGGCTTGATATGGGGGTGGGGGGGCTGTGCAAACTTCATCGAGCTCAACAAGGCTAAGTGTAAAGGTCTTGTATATAGATCAGGGAAATCCCAAGCACTAGTATTGTCAGGGTGGAGAGTGGATTGAGAGAAGTCCTGAGAAGAATGAACTGGGGCTGTTAATTGGCTTTATAAGACCTGGCACTTGAAGGCCAGAAAGCCAATCATATGCTGGACTGCATCCAAAGCAGTGTGGGTGGGAGAAGAGGGAGGTGATACTCTATGTCTGCTCCATTCTTGTGAAACCCCACCTGCAGTGCTGCATCCAGCTCTGGTGCCCCCAGCACCAGAAATACATGGACCTGCTGAATTGACTTCAGAGGTGCACTGGAGCACGTTTACTGTGAGGACAGGCTGTGTGAGTTGGAGTTCTTCAGCCTGAAGAAGGGAAGATTCTGGGGTGTTTTCTACTGGCCACCTAATCAGGAGGAAGAAGTAAATGAGGCCTTCTACAGACAGCTGGAAGTAACCTCAAGGTCACAGGCCCTGGTTCTTGTGGGAGACTTTAACTACCCGGACATCTGCTGGAGAAGCATCACAGCAAAGCACAAAACAGTCCAGGAGATTCCTTGAAAGCATTGATGACAAGTGCCTGTCACAGGCAGTGGTGGATGCCACAAGGAATGATGCGCCACTCAACCTCATACTAACAAGTAGGGAAGGCCTTATGGCAGGTGTGAAGGCTGGCAGTAGCCTTGGCTGCAGTGACGATTAAGTTCAGTATCCAGTGAAGAGGAAGCATGGTAGCAAGTATGATTGTAACTACAGACTTTGGGAATCTTATTGGAAGAATCCCATGGGAAAAGGCTTTGCAGGAAATAGGGGTCAAAGACAATTCATCTTCCTCCAGGCTCAAGAATGATGCATCCTGATGAGCAAGAAATTGGGCAAATGGGGCTAGGGACCTGCATGGATAAACAAGGAACTCCTGTCATTACTTAAGAGTAAGCAGGAAATACACAGGAGATGGAAGCAGGATCTGGCCATTTGTAATGAATACAGCAAGGCTATCAAAGTAAATAGAAATGACACAAGGAAAGCCAAGGCCCACCTGGAATTAAATCTGGCCAAGGATGTCAAAGACAACAAAAAGGACTTATTCAAATGTATCAATAACAAAAGAAAAATAAGAATTATGTGGTCCTGTTGCTAAATGGAGGGAGGGACGCAGGTAAAAGAGAATGAAGAGAAGCCAGAAGAAGACATTTCACTGAATGTCTTCTTTGCTTCAGTCTTCACTGACAAGACCAGCCTTCAGAACTCTCTGACCCAGGAGACCAGGGTAAAGCAATACTGGAGTGAAGACTGAAGACTTCCCCTTTGTCAAGAAAGACAGGGGTAGAAACTTATCTAAAATCCCTGAGATAGGGATAGGCAAACTTGACATCCACAAGTCCATATGTCCTGATGGGATGGATCTACAAGTGCTGAAAGAGCTGGCAGACATGACTGTGAGGCTGCTCACAATGGAAGAAAGCAACTGTCAATCTAGTGTTCAACAAGGGTAAGAATGAAGACCCAGGGAACTACCAGCCAGTCAGCTTCACCGTGATTCCTGGAAAGGTGATGGAGCACCTCATTCAGAGGGCTATCCACATGGGTGATCAGGAATAGTCAGCATGGATTCACTCAGTTAAATCCTCCTTGACCAACCTGATTGCCATCTTTAATGAAACCACCACCTAGATGGATGAAGGAAGAGCAGTGGATATTGTCTACTTTGATTTCAGTAGACTTCCTCAGACAAACTCAGGGATGTGGGCTGGATGAGTGGATAGTGCGGTGGATCAAGAGCTAGCTGAACAACAGATCCCAGAGGGTCAAAATCAGTGGCACAGGGTCTAGCTGGAGGCCTGTCCATAGTAGTGCTTCCCAAGGTTCAATACTGTATTGTTTAACGTATTCATCTATGACTTGGATGAAGGGGCACATGCCTGCCCAGCAAATTCCCTGATGATACAAAGCCAGGAAGAGTGGCTGATACCCTGGAGTTCTGGACAAGCTGAGGGAGCTGGGCCTGCTCAGCCCCAAAAAGAGACAAGTGAGAGCGGACCTCATAAATGTCTATTAGTATCTATTAAGGGAGGTATCAAGAGGGTCAATCAGACTCTTCTCAGAGGTGCCCAAGCAGTAGGAAAAGAGGCAATGGGCAGAAACTGATATACAGGAAATTCCACCTGAACATGAGGAAGAACTTCTTTTCTCTGTGGCTGACTGAGCACTGAAACAGATTGCCCAGAGAGGTTCTGGAATCTCTCTCACTGGAGATATATTTAAGAACTACCTGGGCACAATTCTGGGCCATGTGCTCCACAACACTCCTGCTTGAGCAGGGACACAGGATCCACTGTGGCTGGTCCCTTTCAGCATAACCTATTCCATGATTCTGTGACCTTCTAGCAGACTTCCAGTACCTGAAGAGGGCCGAAAAGAAAGCAAGAGAGTGACTTTTTACAAGAGCATTTGGTTATAGAAAAAGGGCTTTAGACTGAAAAAGGCTTTAGACTGAAAGAGGGCAGGTAGGGCAGGCTGCTCAGAAAAGTTGTGGATGCCCCATCTCTGAAGTTTCCAAGGCCAGGCTGGATGGGGCTTTGGGAAACCTGGCCTAGTGGAGGATGTTTCTGCCCACAACAGGGGGCTGGAAGCAGATAACCTTTGAGATCCCTTCCAACCCAAACCATTCTATCATTCTGTGATCTTGTGATTCTATGAAGCAGTAACACATAAATGAAGCACACACAAAATCAGATATTTTTCTCTTCCTCTCTTTTAGTAACAAAGTATACCAAGATCTGAAAATACATTTAAGATTATTTATATATTCTTTGTCAATTTATAATAACACTTTAAAATCGGGTATGACTTAGGAAGAACTCCAAAAGTTCCTAAACTACTGCAATAAAAACCTGAACTACATAGCTTGGTTATCGCAAAAATGCGCCTCTAAACTTCTGTCTCCCTATTTCATGGAATTAAGCAAGGAAAAAGCGGAATTCTTGTACCTGATATGGACTGATCCCTTGGAGAGACTGGGCACTGGCTACCCAGGGCACCCTTCCTGAAATAGAGCTGGGAGTCTGGGCAGAAAGTGGCCTAAACTTGAGCCAACATTAGCCTTGGCAACAAGGAAGGCCAAGAATATCCTGGGCTATGTCTACACGCTAAGATCCCACTAATAAGGTATTATTCACCTTCAGCCAGCACTTTTAGGAATAAGCATTCAGAACAGTTTTGTACCCCCACTACCAAAAAACAACAAATTAAGGTGATAAAAGTAAGGCTAGATTGATTAAGCAGTACTGAAATACAGGATTTCCCACAATAACAGCAAATCCTGCATTTTTATACATTCATCAGAACAAGATATATGAAGAATTTCCCCTTAGATAAATGAACAAAGTGAGTCAGAAGGTCAGTTCACTCTCAGAAAGGGAGATAATTTGGCCTTGGTGAAAACAGAAAAGTTGGTGTAGAACTTCCGACAAAGTGTGCTTCTGAGTACAAGGGAAAGTGTATTAGGAGCACTGCAAAGACAAGCATAGCTTAAAATGGCCTCTGAATTCCCGGTGCATAGGATCTTCAGGGGAAAAAAAAAAAAGGAAACACCACCAAAAAAACACCGACTGGACCAAGCAGCTGTGATTACTCCAACTTTTCTGTCTCAAAAACAGTTAGCATGGCAATGAAAATACAGCAGTCTTCGCAGAGGCAGAGACTATTTTCAAGAACAAAAAGGGCCAATTTGTTTTCCTTAAACTCAAGTATCAAAAAAATGCAGAATCAATTTTTAGTACATGTAAACAAACCCAATTGTCTAACTAACCCATTAGGTGGTGCTTTTAAGGAAAATTTCCTTGCTTGGAGTCTGAGTTCCCTAAAAAAAGAATAGCATAGGCAGGATCAGCCCACAGAGGAAGCTCTCTCTCACAGAGCCATCCACCTGCAAAAGCACAGCAGTGTTCTTCCTCACATGTGCACAAAAACTGAAAAAAACCCCGAAAACTTAGAAAAAAGAGGAAAGTAAGTATTATATTTTAAAAGTCTCCTTTTTGTCATCATATTTGTGACAAAGCTAATGAGAAGAAAGTCCACACATCTTCCACTACCCCATCACCACACAGGTACTTCCCTTATGCTGCAAAAGGCCAAATCCTCTCAAACAAATAAAATGGGAAAAACACATGTACACTCTCATTCTTTCTCTCAGGAGCTCTTACAAAATTTGCAATAGCTCAGACAGATTTCTAGAACAGTGGCAAAAATAAATAAAACCTGTTTTCTTCCTTCCTACTCAGCTAGCTGTAAGTTTGGTTGCATCAACTCCACCCCTCCAAAAATGATAGAAACACTACATTCTTCATTTTTAGCTCCTTTCTCATTTGCAAGGGATAAATGTCTTAACACAACTAAGGGAGAAAGAGTCTCTATAACAAGCAGAGCCACTGATTGAAAGGTCTCTTGTTTACAGTCAACAGGAGAATCAAATAGACTGGACGCTGCTAAGAGAACACAATGGGTTTGATAATATTCCCATATCACATACCCTGTCTTTGTACACAGTAGGAAGTAGGTATACCTAGGCTCCCCAGCACAAATACAATAAAAAAAGAATACAAATATATCTGCCGTATCTTAAAACATAATTTTCAAGTAGCTTTTTCTTCAGATACATTACAGTATGATACTTCCATGTATTATACAATGGCAAGTACTGGAATCAAATATTTGCTTACTTCAAGAAGGTTTGCATGACCAATTATGTCACTATGAATAGAAATAATGCATTCAATGTGTTCTTTGTCTTTTGCTATCAATGCAAAACAACATAAAATAAAATGAAAAAAAAATCCCAGCATTCCATAGGCGTCATTAAGGCTACCTTCAGAAACAACAGCAAAACAAGAAGGACAAAGTAGGTTCTTTAGGGATATATTAATAGTAGGTTAAAAAAACCCTCACAAATAGAACTGCCCTTTAAATTAATGAGAATGTTAAACACCATAGGAAGCTAATAGCTCAAGATATACAACAGATTTTTTTAACAATTCTTCTCAGGCTCATTATTTTCTCTCTCACACAAATCTACAAAAGAAAAAAAATTCCAGTTTTCCTTATTATATTATCTACCCAATTTATTGAATCTAGAAGATCATGTTATATATCTATATGTATATAATTTAAAGTAAATTCAAGAGTCATATAGAGCAGCTTAATTTACAAGCTGTTTCAAAGACGACAGAAGAAAAAAACCCTCTTTCACACTATAATACTATTTTCCCCAAATGCACCTGTCCTGAAGTTTACACTTAATAAAAGCCAGATGTACTTCTGATACACTGATCTCTGATCTTAATGGCAGTTTTCCTACTGCACCACCTTAACCAAGAAATCAGCATAGCATAGTTTTATACATCATAAAATGTTTAAGCCAAATAATACATTTTTATAGTCCTAGTAATTATCACAAAACTAAGCAGAATAAATACAGAAGCATTAAGAGACCTACACTGCGTATGAAAGATCCCTCTTAGGCTTTTAACTAATACAAAACACTGAGTGGTAAATTAATCAAATTACGTTTCTCAAACAACCCAGTCATTACCAACTAAAGCAAAAATATGCAAATTTGGCTTTAGTAAAGTTATTATCTAAAATTAGTTTTGGCTTCTAAGGCTTGTTTTAGCTAAGCATAGATCTTTATTTGTAGTAATATAGAACATCAGCTGTGAGCACAATCCCACATTCACTGAAAACAGCGGGAACTCTTATCTTTAGCGTTATCCATGAGGATACAAGGACATAAATAGTTTCTTTTAAAGGCAGTGTAAAAGCACATAACAAATTCACTTTACAGCACACTTCCTGAGTCACATCTCTGAATCACAGGGACTACAAAGCGAAATGGCAAGTCCCCCTTCCCTAGCTGCACCATGAGTTATACAACAGCCAGTGCTTCTTTCTTGCTCGATACAGCCCTCTACCAACTCAAGGCAGCCCAAGCTTCGGAGCAACATCTCTACTAAGTACATCTACAACCACTAAAATTATTCCTCAGCTCTGTTTTGGCCATAAGGCTGCTCTAGGTGGCCCCAAAGAGAAAAACCAGACAAGAAGTGATTCCGGCAGCAGCTTCACCTTGAGACCAGCGCTGCCTAACACCTGGTGCAAGGAACAGGTCCCATCAGACACAGGCAATCTCCAGACCAACACTGCAGCAGTGGGGGACAGGAACAGGCATATTGGTAACACAGCTCAAACATGGACTGATGCCACCAGGCTGGGCTGAAACACACTTCTAGGCCCCCAGGTAAGAGCACGGGCAGGACCCAGAGGAGGCTAAAGCATATGAGTGCCCTGGAGCCCTGACAGGTGGTTGCTAATCAAATGCTCTAACCAGGGGCATGCTCCTTAGCAACGGGCTAGAATCACTCGGCAAGCTTAGGCTATTCCTCCTAAATGTCAGCTGGCTTAATAAGTAACAACTTTTGATGAGTATTAATTAACATTTGAAGTATTGCTCCCAGATTACCACACACTGGCCTGCAAAGTCCTAAATTTACAAGCAAAGCTGTCTTCTGGCAGAAGTGGAAGAGAATGTCTCCAAGGGAGACAAGTCAGTTATCTTTTCCTGAAGGTCTCGAGATGGTAACTGTGGGGTTTCATTACATTATAAGCAAGTAACGAATTCTTTTATTTAATCTGTACCATACATGCTCTTTAAAGCAATAGCTGCAGGTTTCTTTGGTTTTCAATTCCACACCACTTTCTCCAGCCAAAGTTATAGTCACAGTATCATCATGGTGATGCAACTATAACAAAACAATGAAACAATCATTAGACTGCCCAAACTGCCTGGCAACATTCCTGCATCCTCCAGTAACGCTGCATTATGACTGAATTAGGAACCCCTTTTTTTTGTGGTTTTAAAAAAAAAAAAAAAAAAAAAAAAAAAAAAAAAAAAAAAAAGCAGGAAATCTGCTGTAACACTTGAACTTTACTTATATTTGAGACAAGATATCTAACAAAGCAAGGAAACAGAACTAGGACCCAACTTACTAAGACACTAACAAGCTGTTAAGAGTCCTTAAAATACAAAATCAAACTTCTCTATGGTGTCAGGAAAACAAAATTGTTTACTCTACACATACATTCTACACTGAACTAACTTCCACACCATCTCACCTTCTTCACAGCTTTCATCTACATTGACGCAATAAAAATACATATACTAACAGTAGTTTATCAAATTAAAGCAACTGGACTTATAAACTGTGACCTTCTTCCACTGAAAAACTGCTTTTTAATCCTGAAAGACTTCAGTGATTCATTCAATGATTTTGCTAAGTTAAAAAAATCTTGAGCTTAGGCCATTCAATTTGATGTCAAAACAAACTTCCTTCTATCAATAGTTTATCTGGATATTATCCACCTAAAACACCTATCATACACTCATGACCTTAATTCAAGGGCTGAAAATATTACATACTAATTACACATTAAATTGTATTCAGTTTTACTACAGCTTATGTCTCAGAACCCTTCTTCAGTCTCGTAAAAAAAAAAAAAAAACCAAAAATGCAAGAAAAACTAAATTAAAATGAGACTCTAAGCAACATTACATGAGCCTTTGTTGAGCATTTCAGTAAAATCACGTTATGGAAATGAAAATCCTTACTCAAGTCCTATCTGCCCAATTTTCCAGCTCTGGAGAACACCTTGCAGTTTCTGCAGACCTCCAAAAGTCCTGGGCCATCTTCATCCAGCATGCTTTTCCAGCTGGAGCTTACAAACCCACAAAGAGGCACTTCCTCTGATGCTGACCCAAGGAAGAGGAAATGAGCTAACAACTGCTTGGTGAGCATTAAAGAGTATATTTAATTTGTAGATGGAAGAATTAACTAGCCCTGGGGATAGTGGGAATTGAGTGCAACTAAAAATGCATAAATTGTGGTTTTGTATACCATAGTGATGCTTTTTTTATGCCTTTTAAATTTTTATCAGTTTAAATTTTTTCTGAAGCAAATTTACTTAAACACTGCTGGAAAAACAATCTTGACAAAAATGTTTTGGCAGTACAAACAGAAAATCTAGGTTTAGTTTTTCCTGAAGTCAATAACATCCTCTTCAAAGACTGTCACACTATGCATTTTGTAAGAAGTTGTCCTTTAAACTCCTCTAAGTATTTTAAAAATTATTATTTAACATCCATTTCTGGGTAAACTGAGATATAAGTTCTGGAGCATCTGAAAGAGCAGGATTTTGACAACAATCTTTCAAGAAAAAGAGAGGAGAGAAGAAAACTCTCTAATTGTGTGTCAGAGGCTGATGACATGATGAAAAAAACTCACAAAATTATTGAAGTTAACAGATTAACAAATGGTAATATGGAGAACAACACAAACAAAAGAAAGGAACAAACTCCCTTGCTAAAGGCCCTCTCATCCAAAGATCTTTTTTTAAGTATATAGCATATCTCCCACTCACCTCTCAGCAAAAACATATTAAAAAGCTTGAAGCTGTCAAATCCCTCTGTTTAAACCAAGATATGCAATCTAAACCCATTCAAAATATTCTCAAAATGCTGCTTCTCATTTGAGTTCTACTAGCACCATACAGACCTATTATCTGTATTCCAGGCTTTTGATTATTAAAGGCAGAAGCCAACTACATTTATTAAGCCTTATAATGCACA
The DNA here is from genome assembly GCA_013400315.1 of Bombycilla garrulus. Classification (NCBI taxonomy): domain Eukaryota; kingdom Metazoa; phylum Chordata; class Aves; order Passeriformes; family Bombycillidae; genus Bombycilla; species Bombycilla garrulus. The sequence continues at coordinate 7,037 of VXBU01008677.1, read as the reverse complement.
CGATGTCCACATGGACCACATTCTCAAAGCCATGTTTAAAGAACATGAAACACTTAGCCATTTATTTCATTCTAGACAAAGGCTAAAAAAACAATATATGGGGTATAAAGATGTTTATTTTCAATGTTATTATCTCTTTTTTTTCTTCTGCAAAGTACATAAGCAACATAATATCCATGAAAGAAAGTTATTTTGAAAGAAAACATGAAAATTTAAGGTCAAGCAGACCTCCCCAAAAACAAAGAAAAGCAAGAAATTGGTCACTTCACAAAACACAAGCAAAGCAGCCCTAGGAAATCCATATGAAAGATTTGTTTAAAGAATATATAAACTCTGGTCTAAGCTTCACAGATCTCTCCAAAAGTCAAGCTGAGAGACAAATATATTATGTCCTCTGGAAAATAACAAACATTTCTAGAAGTTCCTTCTGTTCTCTCCATCTCTAAAAACACTGTATTTTGCTATCTTAGTAGGAATTAATATTTTAATTGGCTTTGGCCATTTGCTTACTACCAGAATAAACATAATGATGAACATGAAGGTAAGAAGTTAAGAACAGCCAATGAAGCAGTTAGACAGAGAACTCTGTGGGAGGCAGGAAAATGTATCATTATTAATCTCCTCAAGCCCCATTTCATGTTTTGGGGGCAACTCTGTTATTCTCAAGACAAAAGCCTTACACAGCTGAGTTCATAGCCTTTTTAACCTTTCAATATAATATAAGGCTAAATATCTAAGGGAGTTTAAAAACCTACAAGGAACGACTATAAACCCTGAAATATGACATAATCTTGCCTGCTTAATCAAGTTCATCAGATTTAAAAAGTAATAAATTTATTAGACTCTCCCTTCACCCCCCCCCTCTTTTTTTTTTTTTTTTGAAGGTTCAGGAAGGCAAATTATTTCTCAGCTACACAGGATCAAGTAACTGAAAATTATCACATACTTGTAAGCTACACATTTTAACAAAAGATTCAATTCAACAGCAGCAGAAAACACAGATTCCTATGGGGAGGTACTCTTTTTTCTAGGCCTATACATACTTCAAAGAGGGCAATCACACAAGGAACAACGATCAATAACTCTTTTTCCATGAGTTTTCATATCAAGTAGGAAAAAAATATTTCCAAGAACAAGAATCCAACAATTCCTTAGGTCTCAGTGACCTTCTAATGCACTGATCCATAATAAGAACTGTGCAAAGTTGAAGCTCTAAGTTCCAGAGTCCCCAGTGACCCTTTCTCCTGCAAAACTAGCTTTCTGAAGTAGTTGTATAAGCTCTCTTTTTAAGTGACTTTTCCAATTAATGCTAAGGTTCAGAACACAACATGAGTATGTTTTCTGCCATAATTGCTTTCTTATGGTTTTCCAGCAATTGAATACTGACTTTAAAACTCTTACAGGCAAAGTTGACTAGTTTAAGTAATTGTTTCTGAAAACACACAAATGATATGCAGCTACTCCTCAGTATCCTTTACAGCATCAAAAGAGCTCTCAAATAAATGAAAATTTAACATACATACACACACAATCTTTCTTCCATATTCATCCACATAACATAGTTCAGCTCCATTCAGGTAGTTCCCTAAGGTTTTGGCTCTTTAGAAAGAGTTAAATACCTGAAACAGACCCATGCCTTGTTCATATATTAGTACTGTTTTCAAAGGGCTATTCAGAGAATGAAGACTGAGAACAATGTAAATTCTCCACTCCATGCTCAACTAACAAAGCATCCAATCAGTTCCCACTGAGTTTCAGTTCATTTTTTCTCCAGATGTAAGTGATTAACAATACATTGTTTGAAACTTAATTCCACATCTGTTCTTCTGTGGGATTTGGAAAACAGATGAAATTTTCTGACAATTGTTTGCGGAGTAGATAATCGCAAGCATGTGTTATAATATTCCAAAGCGCAAAGCACCATGAACCTAAGAAGCCTTTTTTGCTAAATGTTTTTGTTGCTTTTCTAAGTAAGATAAAAAAAATATGGTCTCAGACGGGAATTATTAATACATGCTTAAGAAGTCATTCTCTATAACTAAAAAGGCAAAGCCAAATCCAGACTTTCTTCCTAAAAGTCATCATTTCACATCCCAGTATTTTACTCAGATAGGAAAAGTTCATTTTATGGCCTATCAGGTAACTTTCAAAAGTTATGCAAAAGTGGCAAATTCCTGCAGAACTACAACACACAAATACACTGTTGTGTAATGGAGCACTGCAGTAGTGGGAGAATGTTCCAGGCTCTAACAGTATGACCGTCAGCATCTTTTGAACAGATCACATATTTAGGTGACATTGGTGTATTTTCTTTTGATCCCCAGAAAATATGGATAAGAACAGAGAGGAAAACTAGATAGCAACTCTTCACTATATTTGCCAAAACAAGTGCAGATAGCATCAAAACATACTGGGAAATGTTAGGTTCATGAAAACACTTTTTCTACACAAGACAGAGTTATTGAAGAATCTGAATTCAAGTCACTACAGCATTAAAAGGATAAGCAATATGGCTCGGTTAAAAATTAAAATACAACAAATATCCTTATTTATACAGAAAAAGTAGGCAGGTTATGCAGATACAATTGCCATGCCCATCAAAAACTGCAAACAATAATGACTTTGAGTTTTATTCTATGATGTTAAATGTCTTTATGTAAAGAATCACTGAAGGCTTTTTGAGGCAAGTAAAGATCAAACAAGTCATTAACTGTCTGCAGAGAGTATCAGGTGAACAAACAAAATTTCCTGTTACATATACAGTCTTGCTGATGTCAGGATGGCACCAAAGCTAAGCGTCCATGCAGCTGAGTTATGCACCAGCCCCATACAAGTCCAATTATTTCAGCTGTTGGGAAATGTCCCAAGGAAGGGTCTTGACTCTTCTATGTGCTGTGGACATCGAAAGACAGATACTTCTATTTTTTTAGCTTGAGTACCCTCTGACAACACAATTTCCTAAAATACTACAGCATACATATAACATATACATGCATATGTAAAAAAAACCCAAAAAGCATAAAGTGTCATGTCTCCGCATTCATACACAAAAGGGTACAAGCATATCTAATTTATGCTATATTTTCTCCAATTGTGACCAAAAAGCTAAATTAAACCCAATACACACGAGTCCCATAGGTCTCTTCCACTTTGTTCTTCTGTAATTGCACTAAAAGCTTGTCTGGACTCTCCCCATTAGGCATCGGGAGTTGACACTTCTCCTATTTATCTTGCTAAAGAAAGGACCCCTGCTTCTTTCCTGCCAATTTCATGAGGAAATTTAATGTATCAGCAGGGACCTGAAGCTTGAAGCTTGATCCAGTATTTTCATAAAACAAATCACAGACTAGCACTCAGTTTTCTGACTTAAGAGCAAAGGGTTTCCATACAGCAATTTGGAGCTAGATTAAACCACTCATGTTTCCATCAATGGGGGAGGGAGGAAGAGCACCATAACATGCAGCCACTAAATTGATTTTAACATCCTGAGACAGAAAAGAAATTCCTATTAAAGACCCTTCATACCTTCTTAAAAAATCACAGCAGCTATTTAATGACTCCTGTGAAGTAAGAAGGGATGAACACAAAACAATAAAGAGCAAATTGAGGAAATAAAACAAAATGGGAACTAAGAAAAAAGTTTGCTTTTACTTTACTGGAGGGAAGTGGTTTGGAACTTAATTTTACTCCATACCAATACCCGGATAATAAAGAAGAAAAAAAAATACATGGAGAATTTGTATCAGAGGAGCATTGATGTGCAAAGCTGAACTACTTCCTCTTATTGTATCTACAAAAGATGACAAGATGTCCTTCAACACAGAAAGACATGCTATTCTATCACATATACTGAGGAATTTGTCAAATGCTCAACACCACCTTCACTTCTATTACAACAATAAGTAAACTGAGCAACAGCAAGGCTAGTTATTCTATGTTCATCTTTTCTTTTTTTTGAGAATGGACTACTACTCTGACTTTGAAAAATTGCTTGCTCGTGCAAAACGGCATCTTCAGTTTTTTTGAAATTCAAAATGTCTTCCATTTGCACATCAGACATATGTCCAAGTGTGCAAAACATGGAATCTACTTATATTAAAAAGCCTTATCCCAGGCTTCCTGAAATAGGTCACAAATTTACTGCAGGTTTTCTTCCAGTTATTTAAAGATACAGAAAATTATAGATCTCAAAGATGGGGTTCTTTTTGGCCACCAGAAATCAGACAGAACTGCTATTCATTTACACAGTCTTAAATAATGTGAAGTCTCAAAGACTATTAAACATCTTTTTAATTGCCAGGGCACCCACCATTAAGACACTAAATGCTGTTTTCATCTTCTAAATTATGAATCAAGGTCACTAATATATCCCAGAGAGCTGGGTTCATGGATTTCATTTTTTGATTTGTAAGGAAGAAGCAGGTTGTTACAGAGACTAATCTAGAAGCACAGCAGAAACAAAATTAATCACATGACAAGACTCTTGGTTTACGTATAATGATGCATTCCCAAAAATCACATAATCACAAAACAGTTGGAGATGGGAGGCTGATGGAAGGCATCTCTCTGGAGATTGTCTTGTCCAACCTCCCAAAGTGGGGCCACCATGAGTATGTGACACAGGAACATGTGGGTTTTGAATGTCTATAGAGAGGGAGACTCCATGGTCTTCCTGGACAATCTGTTCAGTGCTCAGCCACCCTTAATATAAAGAAGTTCTTCCTCATACTGAGACAGAACTTCCTGTGTTTATTGCCATTTGTCCTTGTGCAGTATCTGGGCACCACTGACAAGTCTGGCACCATCCTCCTGGCACCCACCTTTGAGACATTTATATGCATTGATGAGATCCCCTCTCTCAGTCTCTTCTCTAAACTAAACAGGCCCAGCTCCTCGTAGGAGAGATCTTCCAGGCCCCTCAACATTTTCGTGGATGAAGGATGAGGATTGACGATGGACATGGCATACATGAGCTGCATGTAAGAGGAAGACGGTTTTCACTAACAGGAACTATATGTCTTTACAAGTCATAGGCAGGATAGTCTTCACAAACATTGAATACCCAGAAAGGATACCAATATGCTGGAATAAACACTGCCAAGTTTCTGCAACTTTTTCCCATTTTCTGCAAAAAAAATTCATCCGGATAAGACCATTCAGTATTCTGCATCCAGGCATAGTGTTCAAGCTTCCAAAATTGCAATTCATCTAGAGGAAATGCTTCTTTTAAAAATTCAGTCATAGTACCTATCCTTTCTTTGTCTTCTGAACACTGTATATTTGAAATATTTCAGCACTTTAGGGGGGCTTATAAAAAAGAAGGAGAATGACTTTTTACACAGGCAAGTGTAAAAGTGATAGGACAAGGGGAATGGTTTTAAACTGAAAGAAAAGTTTACATTAGATGCTAGAAAAAAATTCTTTCCTGTGAAGGTGGTGAGGCACTGGAATAGGCTGCCCAGAGAGGTGGCGAATATCCCATTCCTGGAAGTGGTCAAGGATGGCACTTTCAGCAACCTGGTCTAGTGGAAAGTGTCCCTGACCATGGCAGGGGAGTTGGAAATAGATGATTTTTAAAGGACCTTTCCAGCTCAAACCACACTAAGATATTCCTGTTAGAAATACTTTAGATGCTAAAGCTGGTTTTGTAGACAGACTAGTCATAAGCACATTGATGAAAAAGTATATTTAACTCAAAATTCAACTGAATTTTAAAAAGAGCCACAAAAAGTAAATATTGTTAATTTCTAGGTGTATATTCCAGGCATTTGTAACATTCCTCTCAGATACTCATGTGAATTAATATCTCTTACATTGGGTTACATATAGCACATATATAGTTATCTGCAACACATGTTCTTCTAAAAGACTGTATGTCTAAAAAGAGGGTTACAACTAGTTGGGTTTTTTTCAACTCTTATAAACTAAATAGCTTGGTTTTAATACAAGACACATAGTTTTGGATGAGATGACAGCATACATTGCTATTAAGCTTGGCTCACAAATCTTTGTGAGTAATATAGTGGCCTCCCACAGACTCAATCAAAAGCATCTTGCTCCTGAAGCAAGTATTTTTTAGTGACTAGAATAAAAGATTAGTTAACTACATGCTACTTCATTTTCTCTAATCATCAACATTTTTGTCTTTCTAAATAACACTCAATGTTTCTGTGATCACATTATAATCAAGCTCCAAAAATATTTTAAAAGCCTAATCACAGAAAGTTCTTCCTGATCACTTTGAACTCCTCAATCATTCCTTCTCATAATATTAAAGGTCGATTAAAGCAGACCAGAACTAAAGAATCTAAGACGCCAAGAGCATAGTTTCACCTATTCTTTAGTCATACCTGGGTTTTTTTACATACTTTGAGTAATATTAAGATGCGTATCACATTTGGCTTGTTAAAATTTACTGCCTAAAATTATCAGCTAGCGAGAATGAAATTCAGAGGCAGCTGCTATTGCTGAACATGGAAAATAGAAGCTCTCTCTTTCTGCATCCTCAAAAATCAGAAGTTCTGTGGAGCTTTGGCAGAATTATATTTATTTAAAATAATAATGTTAGGCTACAAAAAGTAGGTTCTTCATTATAATAAGTATTTATAGTTTCCAGGTTTATCATAGCATTGCAGCCGAAATTCTTTTAATTGAATTTTAGTTCAATATAATGAATAGTATTAACTACCTACCACTGAACAATTAAATTAATAACATCCTAGAAAGCTACTATTCTGGTGCACCTTTTTTGGTCAAAGACTATTGCAGCACCACAGACTGCCTGAAATGCAAAGCCCTGCTTACTGAGGAGTATTCAGAATTTTGTTTAATGTCTGCTCACATTCAAAGGATTGAATTGCCAAGACAATAAATGGCTGAAGAGTTAAAACAACAAACAGCCCAATAGGTGATGTCTGACAATTACCCTGGAAGACACTGGATCTTCAGACTTGTGATTCTGTGATACAATGGTATGTGGACAAGACTTATTAATAGCAATGAACTGGTTCGATACTGTCTTGGTTTTGTAAGACAGG
>VXBU01008676.1:1208330-1247941 GCA_013400315.1 Bombycilla garrulus | reverse complement strand
CGGGCCGGCCCGCGGCACCGCGCCCCGCTCCGCCGCTCCGGAGCGCTTGGAATAGTCCTAGTGAAGTTTGCCAGTGCCCCGCCGGGACTCTCCGGCCGCCTCTCACCTCCGCCTACCGCGGCGGCTGTTTCAGCACCAGACGGAACTGTTGCATCAAGCGGCAGATACAGCTTTTCTGGGCAAGGAACGCGCTGCTTTATAAAAGGCTTACATAGCGAAAGAGCACTTCCCCTAATTATTTATCCAAAGGGCCCGCCAGGTTGCCCGGCTCTGGTAGCAGGAAACACCTCCCGGACCGTCCGCGACGGGACAGCTGCGGTCAAACCGTGACAAACTCCGTTCCAAACCAACGCTCGGCTGTCCCCCGTGTGACCCCTTGCCGGTAACGCTGTCCCTGCACCGGCCGGACACCAGGTGCGGTCCCGCCGCCGCAGTAGGGTCTGTTCCGACCGAGCAGCACGCCTTCACGTACGATGCCTCAGCCTCCTGGGAAGCGAACAACTCACAGCCGCTCAGCTCCGCTCACGCACGCAACGTGCCCGGCATTTGCTAAACAAACAAGGGAAGCCTCCACAGAAACCAAAACCAAAGCAAAGTCACGTTGCCCGCCGGGCGGACCTTTCAGGGCGGCCGTGTCGGTGTCCGTGCGGTTACCGGTACCGCAGCCCCGCAGCCGCCCGTGTGCCGAGGGCATCCGTCCTGCTCGGCGGCCACCTGTGATGTCCCGCGGAGCCCGCACACACAGACAGACAGACACACACACACACCACTCCCTCCGCGGATGGCAGCGCGGGCAGGATGCGGGTCCGTGTGTGCCCGCCTGCCCGGGGGGGCCGTGCCCCGCGGAGCCCACCCGGCTCCCGCCACAGCGGCACGGCGGGACTGACATGGCTTCGGCTGGAGCCCGGCACGTTTCACCTCCCAAAAAAGGCAAAATCTGTGCTTCCCCTTCACATCGCGAATCCTGACGGGATTACAAGCGGTCCGTGCTGCTGATGTTGCTGGAGCCGCAAACTCCAGGCCCCGGCATATGCAGGAGCGAGTCACGTATTCCACGTTTGTTCTCCCTGGATCCAGTGGTATCAACCCCTCAGCGCTGAGCACTAAGCACAGGTCTAATCCTCTAAAGTTATTCCCTGACAGCTCTGTTGAGAACCAAGCAGTATTACATCAGATAAATTCATATGTGGTGAGATACGGACTGTCAAAGGACCTTATTTGGTTTAGGTACACACTTCACCTTAAAATGGGGTTATAATTAATAAGATATAATTCTGAATCTTATTAATCCCTTAATGGTTATCTGTAAGAGCAGTTGTCCTAATCAGCAAGGGATGCAAGATTAGTTCAACTGCAACATCTCAACGTTATGAAATTTGGATACCTTAGGAAATATTGTTGATGCATTATTGTACTGTTCACACATTTTTATTATGTAAAAGCCATTATGTGGCAAAACCCTTTTAGATTTTTCCCCTTTTCTTGCAAACACACAGTCCTGTACCAGAATCAAGTATTTGTGGACACTGAACTTATAGCCTTTCTATCAAGTGTATTGATGCCACTTTGACAAGTCAAGGGCTAAGAGGGATGCCTGCTGGCAGTAGCTGAAGTTGGTCATTACAGCTTTATTTCTCTCCTTTTGAAAGTTTGAAATTATGAGTTAGACTGATGCCAGATCTGCATCAGAAAATGTCACCTTAGAGAATTAGAGATTGTCTTGGAAAGCAGAGTCCACAGCCCCACTTGCAGTGATGTTCACAGAGTTGTAAATACTTTTATTCCTCCAGCATTGATGTCATGACTTCCTCAGGAGGGAATTTGCTGCCCTTTGTTGGCAAATCAGGTTTTCTGGTGGACAAAGTGTTTTGTCCCTTGAAGCAGGATGTGCTTTTCATACTAGCATTTGCACAGGCACTCAGATGCATCACTGTTCCATGTGAAGATAAAACATCAGGAGGAACAAACCCCCAAGAGTAGTGATTTTATTTATTTTTATTTACCGGTGCTATTTTACTTCATCTCTTTGTCCCTTGATGATGATAATGAGGGTGTGTGACAGAGACTGTGATTGCTTAGGTTAGAAACTCTCCATGCATACAGACTGCACCCAAAAACATTTTTTGTTCCATCATTATGCTGGAATGAGTTTGTAACCTGTGCAATCACAGTCTCTATCACACATCACCTTGATCATCACCAAGAAAGGACAAATTCCTGCCTAGCCCACAGACACTCTGCAAGAGCTCTCTCGTTCCCCTTAGGGGTACCAAAGCTGAGATGAGAGATGCAATTGTAATAATTCCCAAACTAAGCCATGAACTTGCCAATAAAAAGGCAAAGTTTTTGCAAGTCATCAAAGCAGGACTCAATGTATGCTGTGGCATATGAGAACCACCCAGAATAATAAAAGCTGGAACAGGACAGACACTGAGCATTCCACAGCACTTCTTGTGACCACTCCACTGTTCCCCAAACAAAGCTGTCACAGACAATGTACACTGTAAGGGTTGCACAGGGCACAAACAAAGGCATGAAGTTGTGAAATCAAGCAATTCACAATGTCATCTGCACTTCTGGACATGCATAAAGTTCATTTACAGTGCTGTGTATCACAGGCATGAAAGGTGTCACCACATTTTAATTAAAAATCCTACATCATTCAATTACATATGAGTAATCCCTCTGCCATGTAAAGCTCTGTTTATCCTTACAATGTAGATTTTTTTTTAGTTCTAAAATTAATTCTGTGTTTCCTTATTTTCCATTTCATCTAATTTTGAAAACTTCTGAGTCCTGCATATCTGTTGCTTTCACTGCCAGTATGACACACATTAGAGTTCAGCAGACTAAAACAGGACATTAGCATGCTGGTAGAATGATTTTAAGGAGATTTGTTTTAGAGGATTAGAATAATTGCTGTCAGTCAAGCCTGGATATTTGTTATACACTAATGCTATTTTTTGACAAGAGAATGTGCAGATGAACTGCTTCACGCTTATTTAGAGCAGAGTTTTAAACATTTTGTGTCTTGTTTTCAGATTTTTCCTGCTGAAAAGCCAGACTACCTCAGTGCCAAGGGCTGAACTGCAAAGGCCCCAGCAAGAGAAAGGGAAGAAGGGAAGAGTGAGGAACGGTAAAACAGGACCCTTAATACCTCATAGCATGATTTGTAGAGCTGATGTCTCATGATCTAGTGAGACCATAACTGAAGTTCTGCCTACAGAAGGTACTTTTATGACAATCTTGGTGTGGCCCCTCTGGCCAAAGGGCAAGTAGTGTTTGTACAGGGATGACACGCCAGTGCTACCACACCTAGACTTCTTAAGAGGTCACTAACCCCACCTGCCCTTCCCATCCCTCTGCTGCAGGTTTCAACCTCTCCTCTGCAGTGCTGGCAGAAGAGAATATGAGTTTCCGCCTCAGCCCCTTCAGAAGTGCAAAGTCCAGGGCCTTATATCCACCTTCACTGGGGGCTTAATTGCACACAGAAATAGCTGAGGCATCAGCAGCTGTACCGTTCCTTTGCCTGCTGTGCAGGTATCAACTCCTGGCAGAGCAGCCGTGTTTTGGTGTGATGTCTCCTCCAACCGCAGCCACAAGACTTGACAGAGCTCCTTTGTCAGCACCCTTAATATTCTGTCACACTGAAAGCAGGAGTGAGGGCAAAGGTACGTGTCATGGCTTGAGCTGACCTAACAACTCATTCAGCGCCTTTTCCCCCCACACCTCTCCTTGCACTTGCTTTGGACTCCTCGATGGCTGATCTCCTTTGCTAAGGGGACAGTAAAGCAATTCTGAGCAAAGAAGTAAAAAGTCATCTAGGGAGTTAAATTGTCTTAGGTCCAGTGAGATGTGCTGGAAGGATGGGAATGATTGGGACTGACTGCTGTGGGCAGGAGTGAACAATTTGATTAAACAAGAATGAACACCAGCTGCCTGGCTGAGGTGGTGACTCTGCCCCTCAGCTCTGCCCTCAGGACATCCCACAAGGAGTGCTGGGTCCAGATCCGGAGTCTTCAGCACAAGAGGTATGTGGACCTCTTAGAGCAGGCCCAGAGGAGGGGCACAAAAGCAATCAGAGGGCTGGAGCACCTCTCTTATGAAGGCAGGCTGAGAGAGCTGGGGAAAGAGAAGGGGAGACCTCCTTGTGGCTTTCCAGTATTTAACAAGGGCTTTTAAAAGAGAGGGAGAGGAACTTTTTATACGGGCAAAGGGTGATAGAACAAGGGACAATGACTTTAAAAGAGAAGAAATTTAAACTGGATGTAAGGAGGACTGGGATGTTTCTGAGGCACTGGAACAGGGTGCTCAGAGAAGTTGTGGATGCCCCATCCCTGGAAGTGTTCAAGGCCAGGCTGGATGGGGCTCTGAGCACTCTGCTCTAGTGGCTGATATCACACTAGACAGGGTGTTTGGAACTTGACGATATTTAAGGTCCCTTCCAACCCATGGCATTCTAGGATAGCTCAGCCGTCATTGGTATCTTCCCTTCCTTTCCAGCCATCCAGCCTGAACAAGGTTTGAGTTAGTTAATGTGTGATCAACTTCCAGGTAGGCTTTGACTAGTCTAAACATCTGCTAAAGACTGCCTTGTTTGTAAGGGGCTGAGTATCTGATGCACCAGTATCTTCCTAATCCTTGTCTTGGGAAAAAACAACGCTATAAATGTTGTTATGGCTAAGGGAGCTCAGCTAGCTGTCAGCCACAATCAAGTGTTTTATCAAAGTTTTCCTAAAGTAGTCTGGGTGTAAAAATGGCTCTTTGGGAAGTGAGATTTCCAGCTTCCTGATAGGATTAAGTGCTCCTATCTTGTTCCAGCAGCTCCTGAGGAATGCCACCTTAAACTTGCAGCTTTTACTGGCCTGTGGCGCATCTCTTGTAGAGCAATGGATATTTGTGGCATGTTGTCAGCTGCTGGAGGAGCCATGGGGTGTTCCAATCTGTCCTGCAGGGAGTTGGCAAGTGAGCAGAATGCAAGGAAAGCAAAGTTGTTTAGTGTATTGCACTTCATATATATATACATATATATGCACAGACTGACAATATGGCACTAGGCAGTTAATTTTATGGCTCTCGAGTATCCTACTATCAAGAACTTGGAATTAAGTATGGCTATGAGGGTAAAAAAGGCAACTATTGAGACTTGCATTATGTAAACAAAGAAGTTCAATGTGGTAAATAGATTGCACAAAGAAGGGAAAACAAATTTTGGGAGTATAGTATTTTTGCAAAACAACATTTTCATGAATTTTGAATTGTTAATATCTTTGTAGGAATCTGAGCATGCAGATATCCATATGTATATTTCCATGTTTTAGAGAGGTTTGTCTTACCTTTTTGATTTGGATTGATCAGTTAAGAACTGTATCCAATGCAAGTACTTATGTTTGAAATTAAATAGAAAATTACCATAGATAGCACTATGATTAATTTAAAAGTTACTTCCTTTCTAAGTAGATGTTCCTCCCCATAAACCATATCCCCTTCTCCCAAGTGTATCTCATTGTTTCTGGAATTAAACAGTAAATCCTGATGACAGAGAATAAATATGCCCCAAATAGTGCACTGTAATAAAATTGAGGATCTGTGCAGGAAAACAATAATCCACAATCCTTTGATCAGAAGACTGGAGCCATAGATTTGTTATCTGCATTGCCAGGGACTTCAAGCCAGAGAATTATAACAGTCAGAAACATAAATTTTGACAGACAAGAAATCAAAGTTCTCGATATTCAAGAGATTTCTACTGATGAAACCAGATCTCAAAATATTTTCTATGTCTTTTCTTTCTCAAAGATTATCATTAATATAGATGAAGAACAACAGAAATAATGTTTAAAATATCTTCCCTGATGGTTTGCAGTTGTTGAGTTTTCACATTTCTAGTTCTCCAATAGCTTCCAAGGAAAACAAGAAATAAGTATGTGATGTAAACAAAAATCAAAACAACAGGATATTTGAAGATAGACAGTTTTAGGGATCAGACTTGCCACTTTTCCTGTTCTATTAGTTAATAAATGAGCAGTCGTTTATTATCAGGGTTTTATAATTAAAGTTGCCACTGTGCAATTGTCAGTACAGGCAAATTTAATTTCTGACAAATCTCTAGCTGGCAAGAAAAATTACAGTTGACTTTCAGCATTTTTTACTGAAATGCCAGTAAGATAGTAGAGCTGTCTGGGTTGGGTTGTTGTTGCCTTTTCTCTTTGGGTGTTTTGTGTGTGTGTATGTGGTTTGAGTGGTTTGGTTTTTTTTAATTTTTGTAAGTTGCTGAATCAGAGACAACAAAAAACCTAATAAGGGAATTAAAATCAGAATTCCAGTTCTTCTTACCTGTTTTGGATCAATATGAATACAAAAATAGTCTTCAACATGGGGGAGTGTGATTTGGCTTTACTTATTTCGTCTCCTTGCCTTTTTATTTAGGAAATCCTTACCTATGAGTGGAAATGTTTTAAGCAACTTAGTGAGCATACATTTTAAATCTCATGCCTTATCTCTCAAGAATTATGGTCCTCCATTTTGTCTTTAGATTAAGATATGATACAAGTTAAACAAATAAACAGTAACCAAGATTTTTTTTTAAGTGCTTGAGTGAAAAGTTAAAATGTTTCTAGACTACTTAAGATAATTAAAGTAGTTTGTTTCTGCCCTTTTACTCCTATCTAGAAGTATAGGTCCTTCATATGAAAACAAAGATTATTTTGCATCAGAAAGAAATAAATACCATAAAATACAAGGCACGATCATATTATTAAAAAATATATCACATTTTTACATAAAGATCACAATAAAGTAGTTTGCATTTGGGTTTCTGTCATACAAAATTAATACAAATGTAAGCTTTTTCTATATTGTAAGTTTGATGATTCGGGACAGATGTTCAAGCACTTGGACATCTTACCCTATATATAATTACTAGAGCTGTCCTCCTAATCACAGCATGTAAAATTAATCACTTACCATACCTAATTAAAGCAATTTTTCCTCCTAATGCAGAATCATAAAAATACTGTTCCCTAAATTCTCTTCTGAATAGCTTGCTAATAAAACTTACGCAAAAGATTTGTTTTCCTCTCTTAAATTAATTTTTCTAATAAAACTCATCTATTTTGTAGGGCATTTGCCAGATGTTACTCTGAGCATTAGTGCCTAAGTTTTACTTTGGCTGCATAAAATATAAAATAAATGTTCATGTAAAGTTATAAAATTGATCATTTATACATAAAAATAGTTGTAGTGCCAGCCTTCTAAAAAAACTGCGGTTAGTTTGTCCTGTACACAGTTCTGAATGCCCTCATGGCAGGGCAGAGGGTTTGATCTATTTTAAATATTACTTTCTCTTTTTTTGCAAATAAAATTGAATCAAAATCTTGACATTCATGCATTTCTGAGGATCTTGTGGGTGGTTACTGCTTGTTCACACATTTGGTTTTCTGATAAGCAATATTTTTTCTTATTGCAATTTTTTTCTGGCCCAAGCACTGATAGCAAGGTACCCAGCCCCATAATAGCCACAAAAATCAATGCTATGGGCTGATTTTCATAAGTTAAGAGTTAACAGCAGAAGTCACAGTAGTTATTGATCACACTAGCACAGCTTTCAGCTCATGTTAGGCAAATGCTATGCTATTCCTCTTAAACCTGAAAGTTCTTGTCCTGGTGTTTAGAACAGTGTGCACCAGGCTTTTCCATCTTTGACATGAGGGTCCAACTGTCTTTGCTGGCCAAATTACATCACTTTTCACAAATCACTTGGAACTCAGGAAAAAAAAAAACCAACCTCGTAATTACTAATTAAACAATACTTGTTACTCCTAATTTATTGTCAGAATGGATTAATTGACTTTAATTCATGTTTTTCATCATTCTTCCATAGAGGCTGATGTCAATTTTTTTTTTTTTTCACTGACTGTTTGACTGTGAAATGTTAGCATGTCAGGATGCTCATATGTTTAAATAGAACCCTTGGATATTGCAACCATAATCTTTCCTTGAAGAGGAACATTTTTGTCACCAGCTTTTTTTTACGTGAGGGATCTTTTGAGCTGCCTTTCCTGAGCAGACATTGCAGCAATTAGACCTAGTTCAAAATGTCATTCTTACTTAATAAACAGATCAATCTCGCTTTACAGTTCCTTCTTGCCTTTCTGGGGATTTCCAAGTCAGAGGGTAAGTAGGTATTTACTGCCAAAAACCTAATGGGGGTTCAAAAGCAACCTCAAGGAAGTCAAGCCTGGACATCACAGAGCAGCACCACCTTTGGGAATGTGGGCTCTCAAACCAGAGAGGAGCAGCTGGTATCTTCAGTGGAGATTTACCTGGATTAAGATAATCTGAGTTGACACAGGTAGCTGCCTTATCCAGAGGCTGGAGCAGCCAGGCACATCTTCAAGGCTTTATGTCTGTGCTAAATGAGCTTCTACATGATTCATTCTTTAGCAATTTTCTGAGAAAAATATCTATTTTTTCTGGATGTATGGAAGAAATATAAATAGAGACTACCCATATCTAAACTTGTCTTCCCATTGTGTGGTTGTGAATGGAAACTTCATCTGGGCTTTTAATCTGTACTGCTGTGCTCTGAATGATCAGATGGTGCGATCTGAAGAGAAAAAAAACCCCATCTTTAAAATTGTTCCTTTTCTCCCTTCCCTAAGGAAGAAAGAGGTGTTTATGTTTTGCAAATAAAGATCTTTGGCAAGTGACTGCACCCTTATTTAACTAGGAATTACTGATGATGCCCTCTGGCTTGGGGGTAGGGAATCACTTGAAGAGATCTGTGCCACACTGCGTTGTAATTTTAGAGGCTGATTAAACTCTTTGCTTAGGCTTGATCTAGGCCTGTTGTCCCAGGAGAGTATTCTTAAGGTCATGTTATATCCCAGGAGCTACTCTGCCTTTATAGGAGCGAAGTGCCTGACAAAAAGTCCACTGACATCTTGCACGTGACCTCAGTCAAGTCTTGGGTGAAAAAAGAGATTTTTTTTTCTAGCAGATTTATTGCTTTTATAGAGGCCAGATTATCAATAGGTTATAGTGTATTGATCCTAGAGTGGATTAATTCATGTTCATCTTTTCTCTTGACATTTTTGTTATAAAATTCTGTCTTTTCCATGAAATACAGAAAAGATAAATCAACATTTTAAAGACAGTCTTTAAAGTAAGCTGCTGTTTCATCAACAAGCTGTCTATGTGTATTATTAAATATGTGACCAGGAGTAGATGCAGCATTGATGATAAGGATAGGTTGATTTTACAGAGAAAACTGGATCAGCAACACATTTTAGTGCAAATGAACTGTGCACTAAGAAGCAAAGAACATAGATAAGATCTGGGTCTCAGTGTGCATGTATATTTAGATGTATAATAGCTAAACTGTGTACTAGTTTATGCTCTGGGATCCACAGCGATTTTCAAAAGGCCTTAAAGGTCAGGGAAAATAAGTTTGCTGTGCAAGGTCATGGCTGAGAAAGTAATGCAATCATGACAGAATTGTTCATCTGAGCATGGAAATTATGCCATGAGAATTTACTTTGCTCCAGTAGAGAAGTGTGTGCATCCCACCCATATCTATCTGGCACTGACACATCCTGCTGACACTTTGGCACACTCTTTTCTAGAACTGCAAACCCCTTCCAGTGGGCCGCATCAGAGCAGTGGAAATGGTGACTTACACTGATAAAGCCATCTCAGGGCAGGTCACATCCCACAGTCAAGTGTCTGGTAAAGGTTTTGAGTGCTGCTATCCATAATTCAAAGTGATATTAAAAGACTTTTTGTATTATGAGATGCTACATTCCAGCTTCTATTCCTTGTCAATGAACATGAACTACACAGAGAGGAAGTCATGGATTGTCTTGGACAGAAAGGCAAAGTACAATAAATTGAAAGCCATCATTGGTCCATGTCCAGCCCTAACACAGAGAACAGAGCCCAGAATCTCACTCAGATGCCTGAACTTTTGTTACTCCACAAGAAACAAACTCACCTAAATATTTGGTACTCAGGCTCTCTGTCAAATTCCTGAAGAATAACCTTGAATTCAAAGTAATGTTTACTGCACTGAAATATTGAGTAAGCATCTCTGCCCCTACCTTCCCAGCTGATAAAAACATGTATGAGTGAAAATGTGGGAATCCTGTCTTTCTTCTAGCTCATTCACATGCTTTCAAATTATCTTCCATTTCCTCTCTGGCAAGATTTTTTTTTTCTGATTCTCCACTATCCAAAACAAACAAACAACTCCAAAACCCCAAAGATTTTCCCAAAAATAGATCATAAGTTTCTTCAAACTTACTAAATCCTCTTTTATAACCGTTCAGCAATTTCCAATGAGTGGTCTCCTCTACCTCACATAACAACCAAAGGCAACTAATTATTGCCAAAAGCTGAATGCAAGAGCAAAAGGCAGTGCTTGAGGAGGCAGCATTTTCACCTCAGTGATTTAGGAAACAATAATTTGTTGATCTTTTTAAAGTATGTTCTTCAATCCGTTAATGAAAAATATTTAAATCCTATGAAGTATGATTTAAATACTTTAAATAAATAAAGTATTATATAGTATTTTTGTGACAAAAGTAATTTTCTGTAATGCCATCATATAGAAACGTAGAGGAATAAATTATATGATAGATGTGTGCAAACCACACTTACTGATTATGTTACATGTGGTGTGAAATGTGATGCACAAATAAAAGCAAATAAGGGAGAAGACATCTAAGATTACTTACAGAAATTCAATTACATTTTTTCCTAGATAACATACGTGGTTTTTAAGTAGAACTGTATTCATTTTTTTCTTTTTTTTTTTTTTTTTTGCTCCAAACTCAGTCACAGGTAAGTAAACTTGCCTTGTGTGTGCATCACCTACTCTCTTGTTTCTTCACAGACTTGAGTAGTGGATTGTGCCACGCATGTTTCAAGTCACACTCTGTCTATCTTAACACGTGATAGAAGTACTGCAAAGGCAGTGTTTATCCAGGGCACGGGAAGTAGTGGCATCTTCTACAGGATAATGTTTCAGTGCTCTAGGGAGCTTCTCGGCCGCTGGGGGTGTGCTCTGATCCCCCAGTGCAGACTCACGGTGATGAACCACTACTGGAGCTACAGAAGCCTCTAACAGCTCACTGGAGGTAGCCACTCAGTCCTGTGGTTTATAGCTATGGAAACCTGTTAACACTCATGTATTTAAAGGCAGTATTTCACAAGATGCTTAACATTTTGCCAGCACGCACGCAGGAGGAGACTGAATGTGGCAAGAAAGGAAAACGTTCCTCGTATTATTCCACCAGCTCTTCAAAAGTCAAATATATTGGCTTAATATTTTCCCAGCTTGTGTCTTGCCACTTAGGGATTTCTCTTGAAAAATATTCCCTCAAGAATTCTGTTTGGAATAGTTTAACATCCATTAAAACGAAATACTACTTCTGCTTACCCTTCCCTGCCCATTTAGATTTGTATTCCCAGGAGTTTTACAATATGCAGATCTTCCACAGTAAAGGAAAAAAACCTCAACACCCAAAGCCTTAAATGGAGTGTTTGCTTCAAGGCTCTAATAAAGGTTTAAATACATGTTTTTAAGTGGGGAAATAAAACAACTAGGAACAATTATCTGTTCTTTGTTTTTCCAGCTCACCCATGACCTCAAGAAGCAAATTTGTGCAATCTCTTACCACACTTCTGAAAAATTTCTGGTCAAGGCTGGAACCATAAGAGAGGGGGAAAAAAGACTGGTGAGCACATATTTTGTGATCTTATACCCAGAGGTCAACAAAACACAAACAGAAATGTAAATCCTATGGTGTCTAAAGGTTCTCAAGGAGTGGTAAGTAACTGGATTTCTTCTCCAATCTAGCATAGCCATCCAGCTGGAATGGCAAAAAAATACTGAAAGACATGCAGCTGGATGCAATGTGGGCAAGGAAACACAAGACAGAACTTCTGTAGACTACAATAAGGAATATGCTGGCAATGGCAGGAAATACAAGCCCAGACCTGTAGGAGCCAGACATGCAAATCATTGCCACCAGCAAATACATACAGCACACTCTGTCAAGTCACCTCCTCCTTCTTCTGTGGAACTCTCAATTGACTTCATCATCTTACAACAATGCCTTGTTAATAAAGTTCAATTGTTTTGTAAATCAATGCCCTTTTATTGTAAGTGATAACCATAACAATAGGTAGGAGATGAACAACAGAGAGAGCAGCAGATAAGCACCAGGGTGCAGCTTTACAATCACTTTTATATCATGATCACCTACTCTCAAATTAGTGCTGCATTCCCCATCACCACCTAAAATGGCGGTCCACCCTCATGCCAAAGTGAACTCCACAAACTTTAGGTACCAAAAACTAAACAGGGGAGGTAGTCTCTTGTATTTTCCTTGTTGAACTTAAGCCATATTATAAGCCATATCCACTTGCCTGTTGACTTTTTGCAGAACGGCTCCACACCCTCTGTGATCACCTGCCACTTGTCTTAGCAGGAAGAAAGCACTGCATTTCATCAGACTGGAAAAGAAGACAGACAAGCAGGGACAGCTATTATCTTGATTAGTATCATGAATATCAACTAGGTGATGAGGGGAGGGAGAAGTCCTTACTAACAGCTTTGCCAAATGCTTCCTGAATTGCCTAATGCTCTTCTCCACCCCAGGCTCAGGGTACTGAGGCACTCCCAGTAACCTGCTAACATGGGAGGTACTAGCTCCCAATTATCTCCCTGGCAGGTGGGTGAAGATATCTAAAAATAGCGCCCACAATCAATTAGGAACTTGGAATGAGTGCTTGTGGGAGCTCTAGTCTCCCTGTACATTTTCTTGATGAAAATCCACAGCTCCAAGGACATGATGCACCCGGGGTTTTATGTTTCATTGCTGACCAATATAATAACCAGATTCACCAATAATCTGTCTTTAAAACACAGCACTCACAAGCAGTTATGCTTTATTCCTCTCTGGCTCTCATGTTCTCCACCCTTGGGCATAAACATTTCCAGAGTCCTTCCCATTACAGCAGCATAGATGCTGACCTAACAGTAGGAAAGTACTTAACTATTCAGTCCTCCTCCATGCAGGTGATGATACGCTCAGGAATGAGACAGTCAAATAAATTAATGGGTTAAACAAAGCAGAAGTCAGTGTTTGAACCTCAGCTCCCACTCTTATGAGGAGAGCTGGTATCCTGACAGGGCGTCGAGGCCATCCCTGCCCGCAAAGGGCTGGCTGCAGGGTCCCTTCGTGGCTGTGGGGAGCCCAGGCAAGACTGACTGGGTAGCTACCAGAATTGCATGTATTTTTGAAAATGACATTCCATTACTATCTTTTACTTGTATCAAAGGTGGTTTTTTTTCTCTGTGGTCTGTGGAGCTAGACTTTCCTCCGAGTTTTATCAGTACAGACTGAAGCCAGATTAGTCCAACAAACCTGTGATATGTTGTCCTTCTGCTAATCAAAAATTCATCTTTTTGATACGGTGCCATTTATTCCTGGGAACATAATGAAAGGAAGCCTGTGTGAATTGTCCAGTTGGTCTGTGCCGAAACTCTTTCCAGGGTAAAAACACTGACACCTTGAAATGAATTGAAATATTTAATATAAACCACCATATCCTGTCCCTGATCTAACACTAGAAGGGTTAAGCCTTCTATTCTGTTAAATTAACAAAAGCACTGATACTATTTCCTCTTTGCTTGCCAGCATGGTTTCCTCTGCAGTAACATCTGTGACACCACAGAATTTTTTCAAGACCTAATTAGTGATATTAGAAGAAAATGTTAGTTCACAAGATAGTTTGGAGAATAATATAATTTCCATGTACAGATATATATGTATATATATATGTTTGTTTAGCATCTTAAATATTCCTCATGTCCTCATGAATCTTGTGTGGTAGCAGCCCAGGAATGCAAAAATAATCTCGGGAATTTCTGATCACTAAGTTTAGGGCTAAAGAGCCAACGGTTTCAGTATGCTGCACTGTTTAGATGTGAGGTTAAATTCAGAGATCAGACTAAGTTGCTTTTCTGGAAAACCAGTCTAAATAGAGTTAGGGTATGCAAGTTCCATTTTTACTGCCTGGCATTGGACTGTGGAAGGAGGACCCTGGAAAATGCAGAACAATATATTTAGAAGAGCAGTAGCTTGGCTAGGAAAGAAAAAGACATTAAGTCAGTTTTTTATTTCTAATTCTTCTATCATTAAAATATTTTCTGTCACCAGAAGGAGAAGGGTTAAAAGAGATCACTGGCTTTAAAGAAAATACATTGATTGAATTCTTCAGAAAAACAGAGCTGATATGTGAATTTAATTCCTACATCTTCAAAGGAGTCAGGTTATACAAACTCATATAAATTAAAATGTTCAAAGGATCTAGTTCAGTGTAGTTCCCGAAAATCAAATGTATCCCACTTCAGTTTTATAAATTGTTAAATCTAGAATTATCTTTTCGACCCATTTTAATGTCCCTCTTATTCAACCCTTTTTATCTCCTGACCTATTTTCAACTGACAAGATACTGACTTTTAGTCATATTCTAACAGCACTGAAGTGATTTTAAAGGTCTTTTCCAGCCAGACTGTATGATTCTTTGGTTATATGACTGCTGAGTTTGGCCAGAAATCTGTGCCTTTAGAATACAAGGGCAGAAATCTGCTCTTAATTGCTGTAGCTATGCCTATGGAGACGGTGAAATAAAACCACAGTTCTGCTAGACTTAAAATAAAAATAAATTTATTACTGTCACTGGAAATAGCAGCCCACCGCTGGGAAACGGAATTAAAAAATAATTGATTTTAGCTGTATTTACATAACCAGGGCAAAAGACAGGTAAATCAATAATAAATTAAAAAAAGATTACTCATTCTTCTGTGACCTGTGCCAGATTCCAATAATGAGAACAGTTTAACAACAAATATTGTGACATGAGCAAAAGATAAAAACCCACATCTCCATCTGTTTTCTTTTACCCAATCTTTGTAATCTCACCAGAATAATCAAGTATGATGATGTGAAGATAATCTGGGAGTTATAGAAAGTGGTTCCCATAACACAGCAGTACCAATTGCTCTACACCTTTTCCAGACCAGCTCGTGTTTTCAATGGCTTCTCTTGGGTAACCTGAGAAGGTTCACAAACCTGGAATATAGGATACTGTTTTCTGATCTTTCATGCAAGACCTCATCATACCTTATATTTACCTAGCATAACCTTTGGCTGTGATTCAGTAGTAGATCATACATTTTCCACAAGCAATTTTCAAAGCTCTTCGTTTATGAAGCTGGTGGCATGTTCATAAAATTGTGTAACATGGATTTAATATCATACATAGAACTGATAAATGAGTGTATATGAGAAAGACAAGTTTTCCCACCTATGCTATTTAATTTGTGCTTAGAAAAGTTACAGTAAAGCAAGGAAAAGCAGAAGAAAATAATGTAGGTTTTCCAATGCAATACACCTGACTTTCTCTAAGCAGATTTAGACATAGTGCAGACTGTGAACTCCTATGGACAGTAAGCAGAGGTATAAAATGGCAGTGAAACTGGTAACTTAAGCATTTCCAAAGAGATTGCCTACTGTTTAAGGCAGGATACTTTCAACAATCAAAGAAAGATCTATGCAAGTTCGTTTTGTTAAAGATAATGTAATTTTCTACTAGCAAGATGTACTGCATTTTGCTATTTTATGGTCACTGGTGCTATTCCATCGTTCCGTAGGAAAAAAATCATCTACAGAATTGTCCATTTCTTTTTGTGATAAGGATAAAATAATGTTTCCACATAAATTAGACTAGATTGAGATTTTATGTTTAAAAAACCCAAAACATTCCCTTCTGATGCTACCTGAAAACAGCAGCAGGCTGCATCCACTATTACCACTTTTTTTACATTGAAAATATTGTATGTATGGAAAAGGTATCTGACAATTGTAAATCTGTTATGTTACATACTAAAATGGTAAGTCAGAGTTATATAAAGAAACAAAAATCAACAAAAAAATCCATAAACATCATTTTAATATGACAATAAAAGATTGGGCTTATGATGAAAAAGACCAAGCAAAATATGAATACTAGCAACTTTTTAGTAAATGTGCACTAGGGCATAACATGAAATTTGCTTTGTAGTGACAAAATTTCTCTCACCCCAAGGTGAATTTGATGCTGAAAGACATTTCTATGAAGAATATTGTTATCTTGAAAAAAAAAAGAGATAATCATAATGACTCTTTCATTATTAGCTGAGACTTATGACAAAATACATCTGCACTGAGTTGCTAATAGCACCCAGCTGATGTAGGTCTTTGTTCCTTCCACACAGCTCAAGTCACATGAGGATAACATTGACCTTATTTCAAGGAAGAATTATTCATGTCATTTTCTCAAGTTATAGAGGTTGTTCACCCAGTCATGCCTGACTGAAATAGAAAGCATGGATTTACAAATTCAGTGCCAGACACACTGGGTCGACAAAGTACTTCATTTAATATGTAAAATCAGTTCCAGAGCCATGAAAGGCAGAAGAAGAGACAGATCCAGCATGCTCACTGAGCTTTATGAAATTAACTCTACTATCATTTAGGACCTCAAGCAGTCACCTGTCAACTTCTGTTGTCTCTCCCCTGCAGACTTTTTCTCTCTGTCCTTGATACAGTCCATACACTTGTCTAGCCACGCTGCTCCATTACTCATTTGGCTTTCTTCCACTTCCGCTGTCGTCTCTGCACTACCATCTTTCACACAACAGAGCCTCCAAAAACCTGGCATTCTTAAAGATGCCTTTAGAGGGCTGCTCTCTGAAAAGTAGACTTGTTCCTCACCCTCAGTCACCAATCCTTCTCTTTTCTTTATAATCCAGGGTAAGAAAACAGAAACTTTGATATGCCAAGGTGACAAAGGGAAGCTGTGTTAAGCTGACAATTAAATTCGACATCTACAGTCTTCACAACAGGATATCCTTCATGTCTTCAAACTCCCCTCTCCCTCAAGTCCACCTTTACTGCTTATTGGAATTTAGCCAGGGCAACTACTTGTAAAACGGATGGCTAAAATTACAAGGAGTCCAAACCTTTTTGGTCCTACATGTGAAATGAAAGATGTCTCTGCCTAGCAAGTAATGCTCCTTACACTTGGGACACAGATCTTGGGATAATTTAGGCTACCCCTAAATCCCTGCTTAAATCTGGCCCTAAAAGAAGTTATATTAACTTACTTTCATTTTGAGTAAAGAGTATCCATGCAGTGGGATAAATCACGTTCAATCACTACACTTTGGAGTCTGGTTCAGAGTAGACAAATATTCCTATATACAGAAAGTTTTATGGATTTTTCCATGCAGGTACTTGTCCAGTCAAGCCCTGTTCAGCATTAGAGGTGTGCCTTATATTCATAAGACACCTTATTCTGCAGATATATGTTCTGTGTTGTCCACTTCCGGTAAGATATGCTATGGGGCATAGCACTGGGTGCCAGTTATCTTAATATTTATGAAGTTGCTCATAAATGACTCAACAAATGACAAGAATTGCTTGTTCTGCCATACACCATTACTTGAATGGGCATTACATCAACCAGCACTTCTACTGAGATTGCAGTCCATGTGACTGCTGTTTTCCACAATGATACAGTCACAGGTAATAACTGCCTCATGACAAGCTTGTCCTTTGGAACTTGTGAGCCCAAGCAGTGAAGAGATTGGTAGTGCTGCTTTTATAGGTCATTTTGATATCGGAATGGAAAGTAGCTAAACTGACAAGATGGCAGTTTTTCACTTGAGTATCTTTCTATTTCATCTCTTTTATGTAAGTGCATCCATTTCTGTGTTTATTCCATCATCTCATTAATACAGGAAATAATTGTGAGACTTTCTTTCAAACAGAGCTCTGCATCGTTTACTCTGTTTTATCTTTGCTGTAGTTATGCTAACAAAAACAAGTATATGAGCCATGAATTGTCTTGTCACAGCCATTATCTTCCTCCTGATGGCTTTTTGAGTTCAACATGAACTATTTACATGTAGCTTTTGGAATCACAGAAACAAGGACAGGGAAAGACCTCAGGAGGTCACCCATTGCCTCTCCCTGCTGCAGGGCAAAGCCAAAGAGCTAAACCACAGCTAAACAGATCAGAGTTCTCCCTAGCTGTTGCTGTCTGACCCATGTCCACACAATAGCTGCTGGTGGCTTCAAGATCTGATCTGTTTATAGCTGCTTTAACCTGAAGAGATGATGTGATCCACACTGTGCATTGCTCTTTTCATTCTGTGCTCTTACAGTCTCCTGTCACAGTGCTCTGTGTCCTCTGCAGATCTGGAAATCTGCACATTGCAGCGGAAAGAAAGGCATTTCCACTGTCCTTTTAACCACCTTGTGATCTACAAATAGTTTCATCACTCTCCATGTCCTCACATAAATCCTCTGCTTACACAAGCCTGAGCAGTTATAAATAACAAGACATGATATCATGTCTTTAAAAAGCTGCAAAAATTCCCAAGAAACTGATTGCCCAGCAGAAAAAGAAGGAAAAAGGGCAAAACTGACCATAATGTAACAGGTAAGAAAAATGAGTAAGATTAATTTTCCTGCTTTCTTTCATTTGCAAACCTCTCAGACACAAGTGTCATTTTGAGAGCTGACAGGTAACACATGACATACCGCAGCTGATTGAAGAAGACATTTTTGGGAAAAAGGAATTAAGTGTTTTGAATTAACTTTACAAATTAAAAGCCAGCAAAGCACAGGAGGCCTACTGAGGAGCAGAGGTTTTTCTTATTGAATTCTTCTGCTAACAAGAATATAACATATAAAATGCACAAGAAAAAATTAAATTCTTCATTACTCAGGGCAGAGTAATTAACCTCATCAAGATTATTTCTAAGACTGCTAATTTTGGATGGTTTAGAAAACCTTAGCTGAAACCAAAGCTGCTTCTTAAATTTTAAGGACTAAAATGTTGGTTTCAGATCAGGTAGAGCTAACTTTTTTCACAGAGGTTAGTATGGGACTGTGTTTTGGATTTGTGCTGAACACAGAGTTGATTATACAGAGATGTTTTTGCTATTGCTGAGCAGGGCTGACACACAGCCCAGGCCTTTTCTGCTTTTCATACTGCCACACTGGTGAGGGGTGCCTGGGATGTGCTTGCCAGGACAGGTGACCCCAAGTGACCAAAGGGATATTCCAGACCATATGACATCATGTTCAGTATATAAATTGGGGGGACGAAGGAGGAAGAGCGCATCCTCAGCAAATTCACAGATGACACCAAGCTGAGTGGTGCTGTTGAAACACCTGATGGACAAGGTGCCATCCAGAGGGACCTGGACAAGCTCAGGAAGTGGGAATACAGGAATCTCATGAGGTTGAACAAGACCAAGTGCTGGTGCTGCACCTGGGTGGGGGCACCCCCCGGTACCAGCACAGGCTGGGCATGAACAGACCCAGAGCAGCCCTGCCCAGAAGGACTCGGGGGTGCTGCTGCCTGAGAGGCTGGACGTGACCCAGCCATGGCACTCGCAGCCCAGAGAGCCAAGTGTGGCCTGGGCTGCATCCAGAGCAGCGTGGGCAGCAGGGCCAGGGAGGGGATTCTGCCCCTCTGCTCTGCTCTGCTGAGAGCCCACCTGCAGTGCTGCACCAGCTCTGGGTGCCAGCACAGGAAGGACATGGACCTGCTGCAGTGAGTCCAGAGGAGGGACACAAAGGGGATCAGAGGGATGGAGAACCTCTCCTGTGAGGAAAAGCTGAGAAAACTGAGACTGTTCAGCCTGGAGAAGAGAAGGGTTTGGGGTGACCTAATTGCAGGCTTGCAGTAGCAGAAGAGAGCCTAGAAGAAAGGCGGAAAAAGACTTTTAAAAGAGCATGTGGTGACAGGACAAGAGGGAGTGGATTCAAATTAAAAGGGAGTAGGTTTATCTTAGATATTAGGAATAAATTTTTTACTCCAGGGATGGTGAGGCATTGGAGCAGGTTGCCCATAGAAGCTATGGATGCTCCATCCCTGGAGGTGTTCAAGACCAGTCTGGATGGAGCTCTGAGCAACCTGGTCTAGTGGAAGGTGTCTCAGCCCATGGCAGGGGGTTTGGAACTAGATGATCTTTAATATCCCTTCTCACCCAAACCATTCTGTGATTGTATGACTATGTGAAAACCAAAAGGGAATTACACTTGCTGGAAATATGCTTTACAGTTCAGTTTGGGACAGAACTGTGCTTTTAACTGCTGTCAGTGGAAGACTTAATTAATGCTGTTCTTTCTTGTTCTGCAGGTATTTACTTACAACAGATATGTACACACCAGTCACAGCAGTATTGCTCCAAGGGAGGAAGACTAAAGCAATGGTTCCTGAGTGTTACAAAGTCTGCTAAAAAGTTAGATTTATGCAGAAAGTGATTTATGATTTTCAGAAGGAAAAGAGGTGACAGCACAATATCTGCAGAGGATGCTCAGCTTTGGAATGATAACGCCAGAGGGGACTATGAGTGTGCAGTTTGGCTAAGGATATACAGTATGATGGACCAAGATTACACTTCTCTCCTTGGCTGTACCTGTCTCACAGGTTGCAGACATCTCCAACACCAGGGCTTCTAGCCTTGCTCCGAGCAGGTCTCATCAGTAGGGGTTTGAAATTGCCTATGGCATCCAGTGATTCAACTTATATAATGACTCAGTGTTGCAAGGTCATGGAGCTTAGCCAGACTGAACAACAGTGGAAAGTTTTCAATTTTTTTTCTTCTCTCAGACAAGATTTCTGAGTCTACCATCTACTTCTCTGCTCACAAATCTCTGTTCAGAGCCCACTGACCACCCATTTCACGGATCTCACTGCAGGGCGCTTCAGTTTTGAAAATTGCTCAGTTCCCACAGTTATTCTGTTCCTAGCATGTGAACAACATAGTTACAGCATTCTTCCTGGGGTACATCCCTCAGAGCATGTGATCTTTTAAAGGAGAGACCAGAGATCCATAATCAAGTTATCAGATATGAGTTTACGAGGCTGTCCTTATGAGGAGTATAATTCAGGAAACCAGCTGCTGGGTTTAGAACAGTGAAGTTTATGTATGATATTTGTGTTGGAAGGCAAAGGTATAAGCAGATGTTGGGTAATGAAGGTTCAGTGGAAGCTGCACTACCCATGTCCCACATTTACCTGCCTATTATGCTGCAGTAATCGTGTTACGCAGGCACAGGCCTCCTGGAAGTACAGGCAGGCTTTGTGTGATAGATTGCTGATATTCATGCAGAAAAGCAAGACCACCAAACCTTTGCACTTGTCAATATTTGTACTCTAGCAGTTGGGGCTAATGGCTTAACACATTGATTCTTGTTGCCACCCTCCCCCCTGTATTCCAGGAAAAATAAGATTCAGTTTCCCAACTCGGGGATTAGAAAAAAATTGAAAAGGCAACCCAGGCCCAGCCTCCAAAATAAATACCCTTTATTCTCACAGAGTCCTGTACATCCAAATACACCCCGGGCTTTTCTTAAAAGCAAAACCAAATTAAATAGAAAATCAAAAGCAAAACCAACCCCACGCACTACCAGCATCAAGCCCAGCAAGGACTGTGATGTATACTTCAGACTCAAAGCCTTAGTGTTTTGGGTGTGCAAAGCAGGAGATTTCTACTTGACCTGGCAGAACCTAAGGCTTATAGACTCACATTTCAGTAGCCCATCAGCTAGGTCAGGACAACCTACCCAGTGCTTCCCCACCCAAATCTTGCCTGCAGGTATTTGCATCCAACTTGCAGCCATGTCTTGGCGGAGGTGGGGACGGGAGGATCAAGCATCCTCAGCAGTGAAATATCACCTCCTACATCTCTGAACAGCATTACATCAACTTAGAAGAGCTGCCTCTCAGCACTTCCACTTAAGTAAAGGAGGAAGTAAACACAAACCCAATTCATCCTCTGCAGGAGCGTGGTCAGCACAGGCATTCCTCTGCAAACCAGTCTACAAAGGGTCAAAGACCTGGAGGATCAGGCATGGTCTTCCCATCCACTGAGCTTAGCACAGATCATTACATATCATTTTAGTATTCTTGTTTAAGAAAATGGCTCGTTTATTAACTAGGAAATCTCTGCTTGGCAAAACCAAACAGATTTCTATTGCTTTAAGTGGGCAGCCACATTTCATGCTACATCAGGGTGGAACTCACCAGTAATTATAGTTTGATTTCCTTAATGAGTCTCTGAAAGTATTTGGTTTCAGTTTCATGTTTTAAAAAAAATGGAGATGGGAAAGAGAAAATAAATATGCCCCAAGGAATCTTCAAATTCTTTTATGCTGTGATTTTTCTGCCAAGGCTCTCCACAGAAGGAGAAGCAAGGGAAGGACGTTTATAGCAAAATGGTGCTTTGGCAGACTCTCCTTTTAAAAAATTTGATTTTACTAGAAGCCTTAACACAATTCTCAATTTATAGCAAGATTGTGGCAAGATTACAGGCAGAATACCTTCCCATACAATCCCATTCTTATGACTGGTGCTGCCAAGAGATGCTGTGTGGAACCTGTTCCCTCTGCCTGTACACAATCCCAGAGATGGCTGAAGCATTTCACATAGCCATAGTCAAGGTAAAATCCACAGATTATAGAAGCCAGAACTGAAACTGAGAACAACCATCTTCTTCAAGAGTATCTTCATGGAGCAGCAGCACAGCGGATTTTCAGCCTACATTTATTTGTTCATATGCAGTCACTTGCTTATTTAATTGTCTGTCATGATTACCTTTACCTGTTTGCAAAGGTAATTATGACAGTGACACAAGCATTATCCAAAAAGTATACTTACTTTTTTAAATGAAAACTTCTCAATTTAAAAATGGTATTACAATGGAAATGTATTATTTTCTTTGGTTTTGGGGTTTTTTGTTTCTTTTTGGTACTTTTTTTTTGAGAGAGAGAGAATAGATTTGTCATTTTTGCTGGAAATATTTTTTTCAAGGTGAAATAAGTTTACAAAACAGTATTTTGGCTCAAGACTTACACAAATCTTACTCAAAATCAATTTTTTGGAGGATCCCTTTACAGAAAACTACCTTAATACACAGGATTGTGGGTTCATTCCTTTTCCTATTATTTTTTAAAGATTTTTTCACGGCAGTCACTTATGGTTTTGCCAGAAACATAATGCCTGTAAGTATATCAGCCCCACTCCTCAGGGTACCACAAAGACATTAGTATTCCTAATCCAGGGTGTTTGAACCAGAAGATCTCTAAGGTCCCTTCCAAGCCAAACCACTCCATGACTCTAGGGCGAGGTTTCTGGCTTTTAAGACAGACATCTTAAGCTAGAAACAGCAATATTTATCTATAAGTCCTCTGAATTATTTACAAAAGATGCTCAGGTAGTAGTGTGAAACAGGTAAGTTATAAAGTGGCAGAAAGCTCCAGGTGAGGCTCCAAGGTGACACGATGCTTCAGTTAAAAAATAAAATACCTGACCACTTGAGCTGCTATGATATATTGCCAAAATAAACCACAACTATTTATTCAGATGATGTTCCTTGGCTTTCCTTTCCGGAAAACTGCCAGAAAATAAATGAATCATTCACTGAGTCAACAACATAGAAAAGACACTTAAAGAAAGATCTGAAGTCAGAATATGCAACATACTTCATTTAACTAAGCAATATAGTTAGATAAAGACTAGGATTTTCTATAGCTTATTAGGATTTCTTTTTATCATTTAAAATTTAATGAGTTTATTTAGAACTAAGATAATTAAATAGTGGCGTGAACTATGCCACCAACAGAAAAGGCCCACAAAATAATAATTTTATTTCCATTTATGAGAAATAGTTTCCTCTCCAAATTTCCTCAGTTTTTATCAGTGCTATTTGGCCAGTTTAGCTATTAGTGATTTTGCTACATGATTTATTACACACAGAGGGCAATGAAGTCAATCCTTACCTTGTAGCTGTCTGGGGATTTTTCATTGAACATGTACCTAGGAGTGTGGGTTATGGGTGCAATAAATACGGATAGAGAGCAGTGGTCTGGGGTTCATCAGCCATCATCAGTGTAGAAATACACAACATCAATGTAGAAATACACAATGTCAAAAGCCAGGCAGCTTGAAGTGTGTGTTCTGGAGAGCCAGGTGCAGTGGGTCACCTCAAGAAAGGCACACAGGATGTCAGGATGTCAGACCTGAGAGCCCATGGCATGCCTCTCCCCCTGCCATCTGTGTGTCACGGTGTGCTCCGAGTAAAACGGGCACTGGAAGGGAAAGGTAAGATACCCAGCTGCTGTAAGCGTAACTCTGCAGTGTTAAAATACTTTCTGGGTAAAATCTGATACATCTGATAGGGAACTTGCTCCTTAGTGCCTAAAGCCTGACTAAGGCAAACAATATGAAGACAAGGTAGATTAAAATGTACCCTGTCTACAGTTTATATGATTGTTAAGTAGATTAGCTCATACCTACAAAAACAGTGACATAATTCTCTACCCTTACCTTTTTCCTGAGCAGGTCTACACCTTTGGAACAATTGATGTAACCCTGTACATGTTTTTCACTGTCTGGCAGCAAATGAAACTCCCAAAATTGTCTCATTAAACCTGACTAACATTTGGGTCTGAAGCATTCCAAATGAAGAGTGAGCCAATTTCCCTGTAAAAGGTCATTAACAATGAAAGAAACATGAATGGAGAAGTTTTGAGGAACCCTAACTTGCATTCTGTTGCTAAGGGATACACTTCCTTGGTATACATACTCCCATGCTCTCAGAAAGTCTGACTCACAAGAAGTCTGGTTTTCAGTAAATAATGAAAGCCCTACAATAATGAAAACAATGTAAGAAGGGTCAAAATTGAAGTAAAATAGAATAACATGCAAATTAAAAATTACGCTCCAGCCAGTTCATAGGGTGCTTTACCATCAGAGTGCTCTGTGTAAGCTGCATAATACACCTGGAAAATTTATGTTGAGACAGACTGGGCTTTGTTGCATTTGCAAAGTGATGTTTTTTACCACTCTGCTCCCCTTCTATTGAGCCCAAACAGCTCCTTTCTATCTGTGTCCCTTTTTTTTCCTTTGTTTCTCTGCAGCAAATTCCACTGCCAGATATTGTTCTCCCACGATATCTCCCCGTCCCTCTCACTTTTCATAACCTCTTCTTGTTACGTGGAATGGTTTCAGAGACACAAAGGTTAAGGCCAGGACTTACCCAAGTGACTTCCACTTTCGAATGTCTCCATATGGGGTATCTGAACTAGTGACATCTTGGGGATGAAGATTTTTGTTCCCATGAAGTTCAGAGAAAGCTACTGGTAGTCATAACTCCTAAAATTAGGAATTATTTCTGAAAACTTCCACTGATTTTCTTTACCCTAAAGGTCACTGCATGAGGCAAATCCCAAGTCCTAATGCTGGTCTTGGCATTTGTTGGGTGAATTACAGAGGGAAGCTGTAACCAACTTGTTCCTCCATAACTGCAAGATTCTCTCCCTCATTCTGTTATGCTTCCAGCAGCATGACCACTGGAATGACTGGCTCTGGATTTCCTATGGCATTTCTCTGTAACTCCTCACATGAGTGAAGATAATAATGAGCTTAGAGACTGACCTTAACCAAGCTATTCAAAGTATCTTCAATTATGGGAGCTACATGCTGCAAAATGCACAAAATATCTGCATTTTAAAACCAACACAGAATATATAACTATATTATTACCTATATTAATATCTATGCAACCCTATAGTTATCAAAATATACAACTTGGAAATCTGAGACAATTATTAAAAAGAAGCAATCTATCACAACAAATGTGGAGAAAATACAGAACAGGAATTTTACCTTTTCTTCACCTGCAAACCAGGTTAAGGGAAATTTTTTTCCTATTTTCAAAAGGTCATATGCACAGCTATTAATCCTGTGACTCACAAGTCAGAAAAAGGTCAGTGGGTTTTCATGTACACACGCTAACTATTATAATATAACAAAGTTAAAAGAAAATCCCCACTGGGGCAGGATAATAAAAACCGGAAAAGAAATGTGAGTAATAGGGGAAGAAGAAAAAATTTGAAGGAGCTAACTTTAAAATACAACATTGTTTTTGATTCTCACAACACAGGTGTTACAACAGGGAAAAAAATCCCAAAAACACTGAAAGTATCTGGGATCAATTTTGATGCAAACAGAGGAACTTTCTTACAAATCCCTCATCCCAAGTTATTTCCCCTTTTTCTCTTCTTGCACTTACTATTAAACTTCCCACTAAAATAAATAATTTCTATGAAAGCCTGTGCACTAAATCCTGTAGTTCTTGTTCAAGCAAAAAATCCTACCGGCTTCAGTGGAAATTGTATTTGAGCAAGGCTTTGATCAAACATTTTATATTCTAGAATGCTGTAAGTGGAGCAGTGGGAAATCATATCAAGCAGGTGAAAATTTGCATTTAACAGCCGTCCTTCTGTAATCTGCTCCTCCTAATGCACTCCACATCTGGAGGGTTACCATGCTAACCAGCATTTTGTTAAAGCATCTCTGAAGTCAGGAGGCATCATATGTCTCCTTCTTTGCCACTGTATACAGTTGAATACAGAGGGATGTGGGTTTAGAGAACATTTTACACTCTGTGTAGTTAATTTAGCCATGTTTGTTATCAAGTTTGCAAATGCTAACTCCTGGAGTCTTTAATGTAAAAAGACTTTAATGTAAAAAGAGTGCCCGTGGCTTTATGAAAATGATGTGTGCGAGGTGTTTCTGTTTACTTTGAATTCCAACCAAAACTACAGCAGTGTACCGGTGTTGTTGGACTGGATCCTGCTTTGGCTGGAACAGAATAGACTGAAGAGCTCTTCTTTTTAAAGGTCTCAGGTGTAATATTGTCTTACATTTCATACCTAGAAAAAGCCAGTTGGTACCCTCCTTGCTAAAATAAGAAAAGCAGTATTATCAGAAACAGAAATAAATCTTAATGGCTTAACATGAAAAAAAAAAACCAAAAAAAAACTTACCCCTGGATTAAATGCTGTTGACTGAGGTTAACCAATACTTTGCTTTTGGCTTAAGTGGTATCACCAGTTTACCTTAAAGCATTTTCTCCAGTTTCAAAAAGCAAATTTATGGGTTTGTGTCTGTAGATGAAGCTCATAGAGTGCTGTTTCATTAGTGAGTGGACACCAGAGATGGTCAGGAGTAACCTGTTCCCTATTTTGAGGTAAATGATTCCCACACTCAAAAGATGTGGCTACGGTAGCACATAAAAGCAGGGAAAACTTAAGAAATTCACATCTTCTCAGTAAGATACGCTACTAAATTTAAAAACGACTTTGTGCCAGAGAGATATGTTGAGCTACGTGCTTACCTCTAAAAAAAAACTAAGACATACACAAGATTTTGCCCTTTCTGACTCCCATGTATATGAATGTCTATTTTTAGTTCTTAGATGTTTCATAAATCATAAGGAGGATTGTTAGTCTCTGATACTGTCTCTTTCAAGAAGCACCATGAGCGGCTCCCTCCATCCTGAAACAAAGAGTCTGAGCAGGTGACCATTGTACTGTTTAGCTCTGGAGTTAGGGGGGCTCCTGGAGCTTCCCATCCTACACACACTGAACCCCTGACTTTATACCTTGAAGATTTTGCTCACAACTCACTGGGAGGAAAGGCTCCATATCCTTGCACAATGACATCTTATTACCGTGTCATGTATCTGAGAAAAGATTCACACAGAAAAAGCATTCACCTGGACTCCTGACCCAACCAGTAAAGAGCCCAAGGGTATCCAGTTTCTAAAAACTCAAACCAAGGATATTTACTACCGTTCAGAGAGCACTAGCTCTGTTGTCACAGTAACAAGTAGCAGCAATACCATTACTGAACCAAATCACATTTGCAGTCTTACAGCATTGTATTCAACAGAATATATCTGAATGCTTTCTTTTGCTAGCACAAAGAAGGTTGTTAGCCTAAATAAGAAGTAGGGACACAGGATTATGCTCTTATTTCATCTCTTATTTAAAATTAAAGCAACATAGCAGGAAAAATCATGAATGCATTTTTTAAAATATAATACACAGCATATTCTCTAATGTTCTGCTGCAATTCAAGGCAATTCAACCTTAATCAGACTTCAGAACTCTGGTCATTCATTTGCAAATGTTAAAGTTTTGGGTTGTTTCTTTTTGGGTTTTTTTTATGAAATCTGTGACTATTGATATAATTAAGAACTATTCAGCAGGTTGCCATAGGAAACCTATTTTTTCAGCTAACCCAATACCTTTACAGATATTTGAGTTACCTAATGCTTCACTGGAAGCAGAAGATGAGTCCTATATTTAAGATTCAGCATGGATGGCCTTTTTAATATAGGCAAAATATTTGTCATCATTAAAAACAAGAACAACTTTAAAGTGTCTTTTATCATAGTTTTGCAGGGAAAAAAATTTAACTTCCTCTTATACTTATCAGGTACTTGCAGGGGAAAAAAATGTAATAAAAATACTAGAGGAAGAATCCCAATCTGTATGAAGTGAGAGCTTGATTAATTTCTTCTCTTTGCTGGTGTCATTTCATTTTGATTGCTTCTTAGAAACTCAGCTTGGAGGAGGAATGTTCGATGCTTGTGACTGGTTTTCATGCTGAGTCATTGCACCATCCAATTTGGAGATCTTAAAAACAAGCCTGTTCACTTTGTAGTCTGGTGTACAGGAAGCAGTGGAACTGAGTTTGAAAATATGTTTTCTCAAACAGGTAGTGAACGTGGCTCAAGGATGCAGAAAACCCTCTAAAATGTTTTCCACGCAGCTTCAGAATGAGCTTCAGGAACTTTCTATACTTTAGAGAAATGCATCTTTTTTTTACCAACATTCCTTCTAGCATGTTGACAAAATACTCTGCATGTGCTCATTAAACACTGTTTTGATAAGACTTGCTCCAGTCAACTGCACTGATTAAATGTAAATGTTGTTGAATGTCACTGACAGAGCACCAGCTAAGCCCTATCCCTGCTGTTCCTACCTGCAAAATCTCCCCAGGACTGGCTATCCAAAGTGAAAACTCTCTCTCAAGGTAACAAAAACCTTTAGAGCCACCTCATGTAGACAGGGATCTAACAGTGCAAAAGAGGAAGCAATAAGAGCTAGTGTGGCCACAGCTACTGGTGACTGGTACAGCCCAAATCCCACTTCAGTTCCACACTGCAAGTTGCCTTTTGGCTGGAGCTAAGTTCGAATGTGCTCCCTAGGCTATTCACACCTAGATTAATTATTCTTAGTGGTCAAATCTGAAAGCAGATAATACCACACCGAGTATCTCCCATGTGAACTGCCTGCTTGTTTTCATCAGCTGTATTTCAGTCAGATGCTCTGAATGTTAATTCATCACAATAACACAGAACATGTTACAGAACATATTTAAGATGAATTATCATGTTTAGGGTCATGTAGATATGATTATTTTGATTATTATTACCCTGCCTAAACATTCATCTTTCTGGAGTATTTCACCTCTTTGGTTTCTACACACTTCAGCACTAGACTTCAGCAAGAATATAATTCCCCTTTTCATCTTCTCCCAACTCACCTACTTGGTGTTGCAAACACCTCAGATCAGTTGGTAGGAAAGAAAATGCACCACTGTACAGTCATCTCAGCAATACTGAAGCTGCACCCAGTGCTGCAGTAACAACAACTGCACCTATTGCAAATAAGTTTGGTATGATCTGGGTAAAGAAGATTCAATAAATTCTCCATTTGGCATGGATATAAAGAAAAAAAAAGTTTTGCACAGTATCATTTCACATCACTTAAAATTAGCCTGAGATTTTAGTCTTGCCTATAATTTCAAAGTCAGTCTTCCATTAATACTCTCAAATTGCACACTTGTAGAGGTGCCTTTCAAAGAATTATTGTTTAAAATATCACATTCAGTACTTGCTAAGTAGTTCAGTCTAACTATGCAAGAGTTTAAAAAATCCTAATCATACTGAAAAAAAAATAAATCCAAAGTCCATTGTTAGTAGGGAGCGGCAAGCACAAACAGCAGTTAGCAAATGCTAAATAGGACATGTAAAAAGACTTCCATCACATGAATAGAGATAATTATAGGGTTACAGAAAATTCCCACAGAGTAAATTTGAGAAGTCATATGGCTAACCAGGACAACTACTGAGAGAAGATCTTTTTTGGTGCAAGAACAGAAACGTGGACAAGCGCAGAAATGAAATGTCAACTGATTTTTAAGAAAAGCACAATAAACATGCAGCAGTATTGCAAAGATGAGATGGAGCTAAACAAATTCTAGTCTGTGTTTAAAAATAGGAGGACATTAGAACCAGAAAAAGCCACATTTCTAGCCTTGTTTTCTAAGGCCCCATGACAAAAACCATGAGGACTGACTTTTGGACATTTCAGTATTAACCCAAATACACCTATGAGGCTCAACAGGTAGCACTTACTCTTGCCTCTGTCGACCCTTTTCTTCTGTTTCTATTTTATTACAAGACTCTTTAACTCTCCACCATTAACTGTTGAACTTGCAATAAGACAGAGAGGAGTTCAAAGTCAAGTAATACAAGCAGACAGGGAAAAGGCATAACTGGAAAAAGGCAGACAAAGATGCTATAAAATTGATTTTAAAAGAAAAAAAAAAAGAGCAAAGAGAAAAGAAAAGGGAAGAATAGTTCCAGCATAAGTGGGAAAGGAAACACTGTATATTCGTATGTATTTTGATAGGCTTAATCTAACGTTGTAACTCTTAATACAGCAACACAGAAAAGGGAAGTATGGGATGTAATTGCTCAGGCAGAGTTATGAGGTATGCAGGCATACGTGAGCTCTTGCACACAGACCAGAACAAACACGAACACTTATTGTTGATTTGATAAAGAAATTCAGCAGATTTTGTGGTGTGCGCCAGCCAGCTGCCAACCCACCGCTGAGCTGAATGTGCGTGCAGTCTGGGCTCAGTGGGCTTGCTGCCCCACACAGCGTCTGAACTGCTCACTGCTGCCTTTCCCAGGGAACAAAGGAGATCATTGGGAGTGAACGATCTTGCTATTAAGCATTCCTAGTTCACCCCCGAGGAGAATCGAGGTGCCAGGGACATGATTAAGGGTCACGTACCAACAAGCTGCTCCAGCCTCCTCCGCCTTCCCTCCTGTGACTTTAGGAACCCTCGCTTGATTACTGGTGGCACTTTCTTATTCACATTAAGAACTCACAATTTTGGAAGAAGGCCAGCAATACTGATCATAACTCTTGAATGGGCAACTTCTTTAAGCTTTCCTTTGCCACTCCACTCCTCCAGCTCTGGAATCTTTTTCCAAAAAAGACTTTAGGAAAACAGGATCACTAGTGCAGCTGGTATAAAGCTGCAGTGCTTATTTTTAGCAGACCTACAGACTTTCACCAGCTGTTTAATGCCAATATTAAGCATGGAATATTGCTATTTGCCTATTCTTCCTGGAAAATATGGGCATATCCACAGACAAGTATGTAATGGCAAGATCCCAGGAGCCAACCTTGTACCTGGAGGCCTGTGCTGTGAAGGATCCTAGGCCACTTCAGGGGTGGTCTGATAGCCCCAGTTGTGTTTGTACTCTGAAAACAGTGGTTTGTTCTCACAGTCAGTGTTGGGCTGAAACTTAGACCTGTGCATCTGCCCTTGCTGAGAGAAAGTAGGAGGGAAAATCCCAAAGGGAACTTTTTCAAGCAAAGTCCCTGCATTTCCCAGTGCTGTGCAAACATGCATCTTCTTCAGCTTCTGGCATTACACCATTTCAATTTCCTGCTGCACTCAGGCAAGAAAAATTTCTGTTTAACACATTTCAAAGAGGAGTGTCATTAGCACTAGTGCTTAAGGTCTTTGAAATTGCAAAGAAAAGGCAGGTGTGTCAATATGGAAGGCATTAGGAGAGGGCAGCAAGGCTAAAATATTTCTATTTAAAGCTGACCAGCTTTAATGAGGCAATTAGATCATACAACAAACACAGATTTTGTGAGATTTTATAAATTCCATCTTCAAACCAGTTTGTCTCAAGTTTATTCTCAACTGTTCAGTTTGTTGGAGTAAAAAGGAAGGAAATGGTATTAAACAGCAGAATGATCCTATAAATATGTTTGTCAGCCTCTTCTACTAAGTTAGAGAATCTTTTAATTTACTAGCTAAGTACAACTCTTTGTACCTCGGCAGAATAAATGGTTTAGGATAATTTAAAAGCATTTTCCATGGACCAGGATATAGCTAACAACCTATATTCTAAAAGAAATCCGTAAAAACCTTCCATGCTCTCAAAAATTGTGACAACTCTTTTCACAAACAGAATACAAAAGACTACATGAGGTGTCTGGCAGCTAAAAGTAAAACATATGAACACTGAGCATGTTTTACCTAAATAAGTTAACACAGAACAGGAGAACCAGAAAACCCCTAAAGAGACAAACTGAATTAATGAAAAAGTCTAAAGCCCCCAGAAAGCCAAAGTTCTTTGGCCACCAAACCAAAATGTATATCCTTCTGCAACAAGCCCCTGAGACAATTATGTGCTTTTGTCCTTTGTGAAACACCTTTACCTTCTTTTTTTCAAGTTTTCGTAATCATATTAAACAAACAGAGTGAGTTGTGTGATTCTTTTATTTTATCGTTTTGGCTAATTTCTGGCCAGAGTCCAGAAACTTGTCTCTCCGCCTCTGAAGTATGAGTCTCATCACATAGCACAGTAAAAATAAATCAAGATTTGCATTTCTCAATAGCCTTCAAATAACTACACGGAGCCAAACCCAGCCTCTTCATTGAAACAAACAGCTTACATTTTCACATAGCAAGATTGTTTCTCATTCATGTAAAGAATAATTTCTGCCTCCCAGTTTCCACATGGGCCACTGCGTGACTAACTACCAGCCACATTTCTCCCTGCACACAGCAAATGCTTTGAGCCAGCACGTCCAACCACAACAGCAAACTTTGATCGGATTTACTTCTACCATTGAAACCTTCTGGCACGTATTCAGCTCATGACTCAGGGTGCTTATCTGTGAAGCGAAACTCCCTCTGGGATGTGAAGCACCATCATCTCAATCACTTCTCTTTTTCCTCCGAGAAAAACAAACAAACATTCAGCACACTTCTGAGTCTAGGTCCTTCCTTCTTTTTCATCCCTCGCCCAACCCTAGCCAGAGGCAAGCTCTGGAAAACGTGAAGAACACAGGCACAATTGTTCTCAGCTTCTACCCTCTGCTCATTATATTGGCAAAGTTCAAACCATTGCTCCTGCCATTGTACTTTATAGCACTGTAGTTCTAGAATATCAGCCAAATTCCAGCACCATTCTTCAAAATAGGCTGCTGCCTTCTATTTGTCATGCTTTCGTTCAACGAATGTATCACCATGTTCTCATAGTTATCTGGCAGATGATTAGACATTCAGCCCTTAAAATAAAGTGTCTTCAAAAGGGACACCCTTACTCATTCACAAGGCAACAGGCATAAGACAGAGTGGTCACGTACACACAAATGTTAAATTAAAAACCAATTCTAGTATGGTCAAAACAACACCACAACATAGCTACTCCCATGCAGGCAGCAGAACAAAATAAAAGTGGAGCAGGACATGTAAAATCACGGCCACTTTTGCTGGCTTAGTCGTTTTGATGAAAACCTCCATGGTTCAAATGAAATAGTTACTCTGGTACAAAGACCTGAAGTCCATAGCTGCAGTACAAGATTTGGAAAAAGCAGGAATCCTGAACCATTGGAGTTCAGTGATTGTATTATCTTCAACAACCTCTTGCACCCATGTCCTTTCCCTTGCAAAAACCTATGCACCAAATGCAATTCCACAGGAAATCCAGATTTTGCAGACATATTGTGCTTGTTAAAACATAGAATAAACACTTCCTTATAGTTAGCTTCAGAAGCCCACAGACTAGCCTGGCTATTTTCTCTACGTCCCCTGGCCAAAGAAAAGAAAGAAATGAAAGAAGCTGCAAGGAAGAAAGCCTGGCAGATAGCAGGGACAGGCAGAGGCAGAGATGAAGAGAAAGGTAGTGTGGGCAAGGAAGTAGAGAAGTTTGAACTTCAGAGGAAGCCAAGGACAACTCTTGAGAGAGCAGTAAGAAAGGAAGTTTCTATACGTGCTTAGAATTGCACCTGCTAATCTACACAATGCAAACCCACGGGAAGTGACTCAGTGCCCAGAGCCTGACACACAAAAGGAAGCATCCTATATTCCAGGAAAAGGTATTTGGCTTATGCATGGACATAATGTTTTTGTTCAGGTCTTGAACCACAACTGCATTTGGTTGTGTTTCTCATATGCAGCAGTTGCCCTTTCTAACTTACTATTTTTAACCCAAGCCCATCAAAGAGGAAGAGAAATTTCTGACGAAGATTTCACTACTTTATCCAAATTTATATGAAGGAAGACAGAGTCATAGTGCTCTGAGCACCTAACCTAGCCCAGTTTCTCTGTGCATCTTCATCCATAATGTGGCATTACATAAAAATTAACAAAAACTTGCTTATTTCACGTTCCAGGCCAAGCCCTTACGCTGAAATTACTTTGTGTCATATCTTTTTTTTCATCCTGATGCAACAAGATGACAATATAGTGCTATCATACCAGATATACAAATCACAAGGTCAAAGAAAGTTGGGCATCGTGGCTACTGAACCCTGCTCACAGAGCAAACCAAAGGGATTTCAGTGTCTAATTCTCTTTGCTTCCCCTACCTACAGTGGCTTTAAAGGAGAAGAGACAGGATGAACGAGCTGAAGCAGCTCCTGGTTAACAAAGTTACTGCAAAGTTGTATAGGCTGCCATCTTCTTTTGCAGACAAGGATGCCCATAACTGGAATTCTCCTCCTGCCAACAGCTACTCTGTTAGCTTAGAATCCCTGAGTGCACCACTTGGGAAGTCCTTTTCCTGGAGTTTGGCAGGACTAAAGTCCTACGGGCCCAGAGCATGCCAGGAGCAGCAGTTAGGAGAAGGCCACCTTCATACAACCCTGCAGAGTTGCTCCAAGTACAGAACTTGGCAGAACCATGGCATGCAATCCTCAAGGTTTGTAGTAGAAGGCAGAAAGGTTTCCAGCTCCTTTTTGACTCATACAGCACAATTTTAAGGTCAAAACATACCAATCACATCTTATCCAATTGCATTTTCTCTCTGGAAGGAGTACATACAGCCTCGTATGCAGGCAATGAGGGGTTCCTGTAAAGGCTCACTGAACTGTATTTAATGGGTGTTCACCCTGAGGATGATAACTAGTCACTGTACTTGTGAGACGTGCAAAATGTCAGGGGAATACAGAGAAGTGTTCTGTTCAGGAAGCGTGTGATGTGACTAACAGAGTATGACAAGGGGTGTGGTTATCATGAGATATTTACCTCCCTTCAGTGCCTTCATGAGAAGTGAGAAAATTAGTATCTATCTCCTTCCTCTCCCTGTCTCTCAGGAACATGTTTATTCACTTAGAACTAAATTTCCAAAATTTATCATACTGCTCCTATTAAAAGCCCTTTTGGGGCAGTTTCTCAGGAAGGAAGTTTATTGCAAGATTCTAAATTCCTGTTCCAGCTGAGTAATGCTGGACACCAAATTCAGTGTACTTCACAGTAAACAGTTTATGAAAAAGCTAAGTTCTGGACTAAAACAATGTATGTCAAGCAAGTGTAAAATTTCTTTGGTGTTGGAATATGAGGTCCACAGGTAGGATGGGCTACTCCCATCTCTGATTCTCTCAGGAGACCGAACAGCTCTCTGTGTCTGTCTTGGTGTGAAACCTCGAGGAGTGAGTAGCACTAAGCCAGAGCCCAGAGCCTGGAAAAGGAAACAGCCCTTTTCTAGACATCTTTGTGGGACAACTGAGGTGTAACTTCAGTAAAAAAAAGGGGGGAAATCAGTTAAAAGAAATGCTAGTGGAAATTAAGAAACCGGGCCTGACAAGAAAAAGGGCAAGGGGAAAGAAACTGAACAAAAGATAATAAACATTAGGAAGAAAAAAAGGAATGAGAAATAGATAAAATATTTTACCCATTACTTTTTTTCTTTTGGTCTTGTTTGTCTCCCAGAATATCTCATGGTGAAATAAATGGAATTTTATTTCCCAGGGAAAACAGCTATTTAAAATAGAAAGAGTGCTGTGTACATAACCCAAATTTTACCCTTCAACTTCAACCATCAATCCATGAGTGACCCTTCATTTCCACTAAATATTCACCATGAAGACTCTGGTCTAGGTAGATTTACACCAGTAGGCATCTCAAGCCACAAAATACAGCTCAATTCCTTACAACAATAAAGCCAGCAAATTAATTAATTAATCAATTAATTAATTCACAGAATTTCCTGTAGATTTTGCATAGTGATTCTGCAGAACTGAATATCAGAATCAGGTTGGTTTGGGGTTTTTCCCTTTTTACTCATTGCAACATCAGGAGGCACTTGCAATGTGTGACAAAACCAGGAAGCAGTTGGTGGTAACAGCCAACTCTATCTGCATCTCTCTC
Organism: Bombycilla garrulus; assembly: GCA_013400315.1. NCBI lineage: Eukaryota > Metazoa > Chordata > Aves > Passeriformes > Bombycillidae > Bombycilla > Bombycilla garrulus. The sequence goes on along the minus strand of VXBU01008676.1, from coordinate 1,211,482 downwards.
CCCCTCACACCTCATGACAGAACAATTCTCATCACGATCATCAGCACCCATATTTTCATATCTATGTTCAAAAAAACCAGATGCATCTACATAACACACCCGACAGCTGCTAAATACCCAGATGCAACAGCCAAAGAGTTGGGCTTCAGGACCTCAAGCTCACGAACATGAGAACCAGCCGCAAGATTAAAATATATCGATTGTGCCGAGGCAAATAACCACAACTTCAGAACTCTGAAAATTGTTGCCTTCTTCAGGTTAGAGACTGTACTTGTGGGGGGAGTGTGGGAAGTTCCAGATCAGTGGAAGACCCTGGCAGGCAGGCAGGCAGCTTCACAGTCACAAAGACAGAGCCTATTCCTGTTTTCTTCCTGCACAAGCAGACCAGGCTTTGGGGATGCCTGTGCTTAGCTGTAGCAAGAACATCCCTTAATAACATAAGTGTTTTGAGCAGTGCTCAGGTCTAATTAAGGTAAAAAGGCTAATTTTCTATCAAAATATTGTTCTAAAACCTGTACCAGGAGGACTGTTTACAGTCAGCAGAATCCCAGCTCTTTCTTCCACACAATATTAGCAAACCACTCCAGGAAAGTTTGAAAAACAGCAGACTGAGGCTACTTCCCATATGAATCATTTCTTTAAATAATGACTGGTCTGTCTTCACTGGAGCAGAAACCAGATAGGAACAATCATAGAACCATATTAATCCCAGGAGATGAACTACTAGTGTGACGAATTATGAGATTTCTGAGTGTTCCTCAGTCTGGCATGAGACCCAAGCCACAGCAGAGAGCAGAGGCTGAGACAAGGAAATCAGATGATCAAGAAATCGTGAGCAAACACATGCTAAACATTTCAGAAACATCCACATTTATGCTGAAAGCACAAAGAACTTAACTTGCAATAGCAAACTAAAAGAACAAAGATGCGCCTTTAAAAAAAAACAATTAAATGAGAATTCTTTCTCTGGTTTTGGGTTTTTTTAATTAAATACCTACATACAAAAAAGACATTTTCATTAAAGGTTTTCTTGAAAACTGTATCTAAAGCACTCAGACATAAATAACAAAAACACTGGTTATTAAGGAGAATTAATGCAATAGCACAACCAAATGGTTTAGTGATAGAAACCCTTATTACAGAACTACCCTGCACAACACTGATTGATTCCATATTCAGCATCCAAATAAAATACAACATTATTGTGTTATCTGAAATGTCATTGGCTCGAAAGGCTCCTCAGACAAGGCCTGGTTAGATTGTAAAATACATAAAGATCTTCAATAAAGATGGCAAGACAGAACTATGCATGTATGTAGAGACCCACAGATTCAGAAAATTTTTATGTGATGGGATCTGAGTGCCAATTTAATGATTGTGGTGTGTGCTCAGCTTGAAACTCTTCTTTAACCAAGCAGTTCACTTATGAGGAAATGAAATACTCTGGTAATGAGGAGACACAAGAATTAAGTGACACACAGGCTTCCAATCATATTTACACATTACGTGTGCAGGAGCACAGGGAAGTCTCAAGCAGCACAAAAAAGGTGAGTTTGGCATCTTATGGTGCAGATGCTCCTGGCTAAAGTTTATTATGTCTAATATTTGCCTTCAGAGTTTGCCCTGAGTACTCATCAAATCCTCCATACAGGTGGATTTTGTGGGGTAGAATACTGTTATACTCATTGCAATTTTTCTCCTGAAGGGTTATCAATAAGACTCACTTGGACTCTAATAATCTTAAAAGTTCTACATTTCTTCATTCAAAGTGGCTAGCCAGTTCAAAATCTACTGAGTATTCTCATGTTAGAAACCTAGACTAATTCTACTAAAAAAAAATTGTCAAACTAAGTTGTTAATTCCTGAAGGGATTGCTGTCTGTAGATTCTAAGACACTATTAGAGAGATCTATTTCCTTACCCATGGTATATTGTACAGACGGTAATCTGTATTATCAATATTCACATCTAAATAATCCGGTCTTCTTGAGAGGACTGGAAAAGTTTTGCAAAGAGGATCTAATTTTCAACAGGATCAGGATGACTTCTACTGGCCATCATGAGACAAGGCATCACGTATTTTTTTTTAAAAAAGCATTGCCAAAAAACATCAGGCATGGATCGAAATGAAAGTTATGTATCTTATCCACAGCTTAGAGTTGACAGAGAAGCGAAAACAGAATGGAGAGAGAGAGAGCAAGAGAACATGTGAGCTGTGGTTTCAAATAGACACTGAGGGTGCACTCAGCTGCACTGAAGCTGCCAAGAATTTCTGACCCTATGTATCTCCAGTTCCTGGAAAGTCCCACCAACAAACAGCAAGAACACATTCCCTCTGATAAGATTCTGTAATTTAGCAAATATTTCTCTGTGTGTCCAACAGTTTCAGCTGTTTGTTTAATGATGTTATAGAATACTTGGCCCTGCACCTGAATTGGGGCAAGGTGAGCAGGCTCATTGCCCATGTACAAATGTGCTCTCGTTGCATCACATGCCCCACAGTTTCTCTGAGTTGAGATCCTGCTGAAGCTGCTGCCAAAGCACATGGAGGGGCTGTCAGCAGGGCTGGGGGCAAAGGTTGAAGATATCTTTCACAATATCACCAGTTTGTTCATTGAGACCAATGTAGGAAAAAGGCTATTACTTATTCAGGTACCTTTTGTAACAGCTCCACTTGTTACAGTGCTCGTTAGGACAGTAATCTGAACTTTGGTACCATGGTGGGAAGCTCTGGAAGGAATCCACCATAATGAGGATAGAAACAAATATTCAAAACTGAATATTTTTTTCTTCATCAGAAAAAGCCTTTGACTAAATGAAAAAAAAAAAAAGAAAAAGTAGATGTACATTTTGATGTCAAAAAGTCTTGAGAAATAGATTGACTTTGTAGAACTTCCTCCTCAAATATAGTACAGGAAAGTCTGACTGCACATCCAGCTGCAAGGCACAGCAGTAGATACTTATCAGGATGAGGAGGTATTTACACAATTTGGGACACTGTTATCTCTACAGTCAGTGAAACAGTTCACTAACACAGATAACAAACTATATATCTATTAATTCATCATTTTCTTAGAATTGTTCTTCCATGCATGCCTTTTTTTTAGCTAGGTAAAGGTGCAAGAAGCAGAAGCCTGAGGTAAGGTCAAATAT
>VXBU01008676.1:1139316-1208274 GCA_013400315.1 Bombycilla garrulus | reverse complement strand
TATATATATATAAAAACAGGCTAAATTCCCACCATGAAGTCACAGCCATGATTTTCATTTAAGGCATGCAGTTCCATTCATACCTTAAAGCTTTGGCTAAGTTTGTGTTAAAATATTGCATTTCTTCAGGTGACCTGTGCAGAGACAAACAGTTTCCATCAATATTTGCACTGCTTTGATTGGGTCAATAAAACAAAAGGTTGATTGATCCACTTTCCATTTACTCATGTAACAGTTGATGAAATTAAGATTATCTCTTAAAATAAATGAGATCTGGTCACTCTATTCACCTCAAGCCTTGGCATTTCTCATTTCTGGACTAGAATCACTGAATCGTGTAGGTTGGAAAAGACCTCCAAGATCAAGTCCAGCCTCTGACTTTGATTTTGTCTACAAAACCATAACACTAAGTGCCACATCCAGCTGTTTCCTGAACACTTCCAGGGATGGTGACTCCACCACCTCCCTGGACAGCCCATTCCAATGTCTGACCACCCTTTCAGTCAAGAAATTCCTCCTAATGTCCAGCCTGAACCTCCCCTGGCACAGCTTGAGGCCATTTTTTCTTGTCCTGCACTTCCTGGGAGAAGAGACTGACCCCCCACGTGGTCACACCCTCCTTTCAGGCAGCTGTAGACAGTGAAAAGGTCTCCCCTGCGTCTCCTTTTCTCCAGGCTGAACACTCCCTGCTCCTTCAGCCTCTCTTCATAGAACTTTTGCTCCAGAGCCTTCAGCAGCTTTGTCACCCTTCTCTGGACCCACGCCAACAGCTCAAAGAATAAATCAGTCCAGTGGAAGAGGCCAGATGGAAGGTATTCCCCCATAATTCTATCTCTGCTGTCCCTTCAAGAACTTTTATCTGTCATTGGGGCCGTTCCTTTCTGGCTGGATTTCTTTGACAAAGTTTCTGATATAATAATGCACAGTCAGTGAAGAGAACATCATAACATTAACATGAAGAGCGTATGGTCTTTACAAGAAACACAACAAAACTCTCCTTTTACAGCTTTCAAAATGATCACCATCTCGTCTTCTAAATTCTCACCCTTTTCCATAGATTAGATAATGTGTAATTCACTTGATTACAAAATATTAAGACTGAAAGGTAAATTTCACTGGCCCATTATGCTATCCTAGTACAGTTATAATTGCAAATTGTTTTAAAACTCCTTTTCTGTAACACTCATAATGCAAACACCCATAAACATAGGGAAGATTAACATTCAAAATGACATTAAATAATAAAAAAGACATCTCAAATGATGCAAAACTAATCCAACTTTGCTACAAATTTAGCAGTGACCACCAAAGTGGCCAAATCCTTGAGGTCCAGCTTTCCTTTCAGTCCTAAAACTTATGTATGACCTTGCATTATAGTAGAAGTAACAAAGGGAGGGAGGGATGGATGATCGTTATGGACTCAAAAATGACCTCATGATTTGGGTATTTCTACAATATTTCCATTTATTTGTCATCCCCAGTTGCCTCAGTGGAGAGCATTTGAGGTCAGTCATGACCCATGATTGAATAAACACCATTCCTGTCAGCTATTTTGCCCAGGCTGATGTTTGGCATCAGAATGAGTCTCATTCCATGTTGTTTATCACGGTGACTGTGATAACATTACTTTGGCAGTACCTGTGGGTTATCATTTGCTTTTCCATTGCACACAATAGTCTGCATATGGTTTGTTGAAGGGAAGGCATGTGGGTTCAGCTTTAAAATTCGGCACGGGATTTTTGCTTTAGCAAAAAGTAATAAAAAGTTCAGTGTGAGTAATGAGCACAAGTAGGTCTGAGTTAATCTGCTTATCTGATTGTGCACAAACAAATTTCTCTTTCCAATACTCTCCTGCATGCACTGTAATCAAACCAGGCCACAAATAAATCAGAGTTGCCCTTGATTATTTTTGTCTTCCCTTCTGCCAGGTATGTGCCCTTCATAGGGGCCTGAGAGTGATACGGCCACTGATTTCAGTGGGGCCCAGATTTCAATCTTGATATTCTCTAGCCCAAAGAAAATAGCTGCAAGTGTCTTCAGGGACCCAGGTACTCGGAGAAATTCAAAACACTTAAAGACACTGTGGCAGCACGCAGGGTTGTCAAAGTAGCAAAGACCCTTCCATATTGATTAGTTCCATGTTTAATATATACATACTCTTGCAGTGTTTGCAAATAACCTTTTTTGTATGAAACCAGCACTGGCTTAGTCAAAGCCAGATCAAAGAGGCACGCATGATTCACATCCACTAAATAAACACTGATGCCTGATGGCAGTAATACAGCTATTTATATTCATTGCTTGATTTAACCAGTGGCATTCCTTTAATATGATAATAAGCAGAGACTGTTTGCTATGAAAAAAACAACAAGAGACTTGAGTGCTAAACTTGCTCTTAACACCAAATGAAAGTGATATTGGTGGGCAAGTTGAGATTTGCTAATTAACTTCTCCTACAGACAAAATCAGAAGTCTAATTTTAGATTATGCTCTGGAATTTCATAAGAACAAATAAGCAGAAAACTTCAGTAGCAGTTAAGCGCTTAAATACATTGGAGGGTTTGTAATCTGTTCCCATCAGTGACCTCCGTGTTTCACTGGAATCACAGTCCTGCAAAACTGTCATTTCATCTCCTTTGTAGCACTTGGTGTCAGAAAAATGAGGGCAGAGGGCTGTTTTAAACAGCATTATCACCAGTGACTACAGCCCTCACACTCAAAAAAATATCACTAAACTGGTCTAAAACCAGCAAATAGTTCTCAGGAGCAACAATTGGGTGATCGCAGACAACCTCCTCTACTGAACAGGAACCTGGACAAGCCTTGTGCTACAGACACCTATGGATGACCTGCACTCAGCCAAAGGCCTTCCAGATCCTGCTGTTCCACAGCCTCTTCTGGTCACTGTCCTTTTGCAAGCAGTCCTGTGCCTTGTGCTCATCATCCATATTGACCAAGAGAAGAAAGAATGTTTGAGTATGCAAACCTTTTAGAATTCTGGGAAAGGATACTTTGTTAGACCATCACCCATGCTACAAGAATGTGCTCATTTACCCGGTTTGTAGCAATAGCTATCTGATTTACAGTGGTCAGTGGTGCCTTCAAGCAACATGAACTTGGTGGTGAAATCATTAAAACCACATGCACAATGAGATGGTATCAGAGGAATCAAAGAATCCTTTAATTTGACCATAAGATTGATAAATAGCAGATTGTAGTAGAAAACCAAGAATGGAAAATGTCCCAGAATGCAAAACTGGATGGGTTGTTGCAACCAGAATTGTACACAAGTATTTTGAGGAAGTCTAGGACTCTATGGATCTGTCTGGATCTCTCTCTTATTCTTTGGGAACCAACCCTATGTAAACAAAGTGGACAGACTCTAAATCTACTAATGTTATCACTGGAAAAAACAAGATAATTGTATTTTTTTTAAGAGGCAAAATCATTCCATGTAGACAAGAATTCAGAGTTTTCTTGAAAAACATAATTTATACCCGTTTGCTTTCATTATTCCATCTCAGTAGGAAGAACACTTTTTCTCCTATGAATACCTGAAAGCTTGTAAATACTGTTTCCATTTCGGTTATAGAGCAATGTGGTAGATTTGTTTTCATTCCTTTTTTTTCAGCAAACTTTTTCAGACCGGAACATGTTATAGCAGAAGCACATTGGATTTGACTGGGACTTCTTCCCCTACTTTCTTTCTCCATAATTTCTATTAATTGATCTATTAGTAAAACTTATCTCATTTGGATGAAGATTAATTTTGGATGTGCCATAAAATAGCAGCAGAATTCTATTTCCTGCATCGCAGACAAGGCAGCTTCAGTTTTAGAGTTGTACTTTGACTTACTTGCTGATTTGCTTGATAAACATAAAGGCCAAAAGTCTTGGAGAGACATAATTACATGTGCCAGAATAACACAGGAACAACAGGGCTGCTAGTACTTCAAAGACAGCTTGCACTTCCTTATTAAAGAGCTGCAAGAGAAGTGAATTCATCATTTCTCAAAAAATTAATAAAGAAAGTAGCTATTACTGTAACCAGCAATTTTGAAAGAGATTTCAAGTCCTTCTGTGTCCGACATACTGATGAAAACCAATATGAGTTGCAACTTGAAGGAAACTCTGATCTCTAAGGAGATTTTTGCTTGGTAATTGAGAGGACTCAAACCCAAAATGCTCCTTACAACTCATATCTGCAGCAACATCTAATGACTCAGACGTGCTTCTTCAGAGGTCAATTTCACACTGTCCCACAATCCCAAACACAGAGATGTATCAGTGCACCTGCTGACCACAAAATGTTGCCTTTACTCATAACCATATTTTCTTTTGAAATGACACCTTGAAACTGCTTCTGTTTCTACAGCTGTCACCTGGTCAACACTGGGGAGATCCCCCACTGTCTCAGCTGCATTTCTCATTCATTAGGAAACAATTACTAGTTTCAAATAAATACTTTTATCCATTTAGAATCAATCACAGATTCTTTACAAACTCAATGTTGAGTTAGACTGCAAATTAATTTTAAAGCATTTTGGAGGTAGGTCAGATAAATTAACTTTATTCAGTTATTCCCCCAATCAGTGAAGAGATTTCATATTGGTTTTTCTCTATAAATGTCTGAAGACTGTTCTCATGGCCTATAGGAAATCCTTCAAATTGATAATTATCTGTAGTCAGTAAATTCCCTTCAGGGTAAGTTTGAAAATACACTGTATTCTCCAGGAGTCTGGGTTTACTCGTCTTTTGTAGCATTTGTTTTTTGTTTTCCAGCTTCAATCGAGTTCTACTTTGAGACGGATGATTATTATTTTACTGAAGATAGTATTCCCACCATTTCCAACAAACCTCTGTAAAAGTGATCCTAATTTTGTTAAGGTAAAGTTGAGCTGCCCCCCAGTGTGAGGAGACTAAGGCTGAATGTTGGCTGACTTGTTTGCTTTGACGGTAATACAGAATTCCTTAGAAGTGACTGAAAATGCAAAGCTTTCCATGAATGACGACTGCCTGCGAGTCTGCATCAGGTTCTCTCCATCTATGAAAATGTGTTGTATAAAAAGCAGTGCTAGTGCAGTCTGATTCCTGTTCTCACAAAAGAAACCTGGAGAGCAACTGCCTCAAACTGTTGTGACTAAAAGAAAAAGCAGAAGCCTGATTTTCCTAGCAACACTCAGCAGTACCACCCTTGAATCAGAGGGGAGACCAAATAATACCTACAGAGGCCAGAACATTCAGAGCTGAACAAAAGTGAAGATTGCAAACCTAGTTCTTCTTGAAGAGGGGTTACACATGGAAATGAACAAAGAAAAGCAAGCTGCAGCTTTTTGGCATGCTTGGGGAAAACACTGTGCATCTACAGGATGGCAGTCCTAGACTAGTCTCATGGATATTACTCAGCTTTTATTACTTAACTTGGTGAAAAGACTTTGTAAAGTCACCAATATGACTGTTCACAATTTACAGCTTGGGAAATTTAGGAATAAGGAATGTGTGGCAATTAGCCCAAGGTAAATCAAGAGTTGTGAAGAGACCTTCATTATCCCCACTCTCATTCTAGTCACTGATCAGCACAGCCTCCAGTCCTAAAGGAAGAAGGTATTTTGTGGGGAGCAGCCTAGCCCTCTATCACACAGCTGGAGAATACAGAACATGGGTGAGCACCTTATTTCTGTTGTGGCACTCTTCCACCCACCAAAAATGTCTATGACACATGAATACTGGGGACTTACTGCACACCTGCACTGGACTGAGAACCCTGTTTTTTAACTTGGCTGCAGTTGTTTCTCTGGCTCATTTTACCTCCATCCACGATAAAACACAGAAGAGAAATGGTAAGAATCCTTTCAGATGTCACAGACAAAAACCCAACACTGAAATGCCTTGAGTGTGTGCCCCCCTCTGAATAGATAATCATGAACACTATGCTGCTTTCTCAATCAAAACAGTTCTCTGTCTGTAGGGCAGAAATGGGGATCACTTGGATGCTGCTGGTGTCTAAATACAGCAGCCAGATGAATGCCCACCTGAAGAGACCCTCCCAGGACAGGGTGGCACTCTCCTGTCACGGTACTATTTCCATAACACCAAGTTCCTATAACTGCAAATTTTCTTCATGTAAAATACAAGATTTCCTTAGTCTGCTGGACTTAAAACCAAAGAAAAGCACTGGAAAGCTTTGAAAATTGAGGGCATATGCTATCAAGCAGAACTTGGGACTGGTGCACGTTCTCAACAGCTACAAACAGCTGCTTCCTAGACAGAATGCTTTGATTCAGCAGTTTTTTCTTAGCATGAGCTTGAGCCAAAACCTCAGTGTTCTGCTTTTCAGTAAATTCACACAATAGGATTGTGGTTTAGACGTTCCTACCAGTTTCAGAGGCACACAGTAAAACTCACCAGACAGGCAATTCTGTAGACCAGAGGGACTGGCACATCCCAGCTCTAGAGTTATGTGGTGAGCCGGGGTCATCACTTTCTCAGATTCTGAGCATGCCATGACAGAAATCGAGCTCTTTCACAATTCCCTTTGATACACACAAAGCACAGCAAACCAGAAGGCTCTAAACCAAATGTTTCCTGCTTAATTCTTTATTAGGAAAACTTTCGGCCCACTTACCCACAGTCTCCTTTCAGAGCTCTGCACCTTCCATTCCAGCCCCCACTCGGGATGCGGCGTGTGGCCCAGAAATAACAAGGTGCAGACGGCAGCCCATTGTCCTTAGCCGTGTGACAGCTCATGCTATTGCTTTTCTTCAGCTTATTAGCAAAGCAGGGAGGGGAAGGAGGTGACATAAGGCCTGTTATTGCTCTGTGCAGGCTGTGAGCCAGGAGTGAACCTAGCTGAGTTGTTCTGATGTCACCATGGCTGGAGTGCCCCAGGGACACCAGGTAGAAGCTGCACTGGGGACAGTGAGGGCCGAGCCTTCCAACACTGAGCTGGTCAATGAAACAGAGAAACCTGCAAAGCTAGTAAGAGTGGGACCCAGAGGAGCCATGCCAAACAACTTTTTTTTTATTTTCTTATTTCCTTTTTCAATTAAATTTGACATTTTTGAGAGCAAGATTGCTTACAGACTATTAATCTGTGGCTGAGGGCCAAGGAAGGAAAACACTTCACTGAGAACTGAACACTGAAAAGCTTTCTCTGCAGTACAGCGTGCTAAGATAATTCTAGTGAGTTTTGAGAAACACACAGTGGCAGTTCAGGGCTGTGTGACACAAACATGTTCATATAGCATTTTCAGAAGAGGGAAAGGTGAAATTTTAATGTCTATTTACTTCCCTCCATTTACATTCAAGACTCATATCATCTAGGGAAAAGCATGCATTAATTGATATTTGGCACCAGCTGAACAAAATGGTCATAATCAACCTACAGTGAAAGGCTTGCAACACTTGCAACAGACTGAGAACATCTGACTGGACCTTTGGAAGGAGCTGAATTTTGAATTTTAACCATATGAAGATCAGATGACAGATTCAGAGGATAAAAATGAGAAGTGCCATTATTTTTATCTGAAATCTGATTATCTACAGCAGCTGGAAGAGATTTCCATTTTAGAACCAGTTCATACCTAATTATTTGGGATATAATGCTAAAAATGAAAGGGACAAAAATTATAATGAATAGAACTACCACCTAGTTGTACTGCATACTTTTGAAGCTATCAATCTGATATCTAATCTTTAGGGTTCTTGTTCATATATTACTCAGGAAAATAATATTTTGTTTCAGCAATGGAATAAAGCAAAACATTGAGCTGGAATTTCTGGAAAGATTCAAGACCCGGATTTGAACATTACATATTAGATACACCCCTTAAAACAAATAAACTAAAGGAAACTAAAGCCACATGTGGTGGAACTTAAACAGGCACCTGTACTCTCAAAATGAACAAGTGTTAAATGAATACTTCCTCTGGAAATTTTGGGAGCAGCTTTTTCTGTCATGTGTCTCTCACATGCAAGAAGAAACTCAGGAAAATATTTCCTGTCAAATAGAAAATGGAAAGAGTTCAGGAACAGATGGAATCTTTGCACAAAATTGTCACTGCATGCTAAGGCTTTGACCATAGCCACAGGCAGTAATCAAATACAAATTGCTCTTAAAGCAACTCATGAGTGTGGGAACAGAAGAGCAAAATGAAGGCAAAAAAGTGACTTCACTGGTAAAGATCATAATGCCCCTTCAATGCAAGTCCCTTAATAATAGTTACAGCTTTGAATCACAGTGTCTTAACCCTTTAGCTTAAGCTGTAATTGCTCATTCTGGCTGGAAGTCATTGGTGTGGTGGTGAGGAAGGACTGAAGGTGTCCTTTTAGGCAGTGTGTAGAAGGTTTCTGTTCACTGCTGCTCAGTGGCTCATGGTTATATACAGTCAGATAATTATGATTGGTTTGTTTAACAGAACAAGAAATAGAGGGGTTTTAAGCATTTAACCACATTCTGAATTACTCTGACATTTGTAATTTTAAGTTACATTTTGCTCAAATATTATTTTTAGCAGCACATAGGGAGATTTGGTAAAGCCCCAAAGAGGAATCAACACCTGCTCATCAGCTATAGATCAGATCAGTTTCAGGATGTGAAGAGCACACTGTGTCTGCACTCTTCCAAGCAGACTGAACTGACCTACACGACCACAATCCTCCTGTGGATTGCCTCCATGCATGTTTATCTGGGCTGCTAAAAGCACTGCCTCCATCTCACTGCTGTCCCTTGAGCAGCACCCACTGCCAGGCTCCCCAGCCCAGCCTGCTGCCATAGAAAGTACAGGAGCTGCGATCAGGACACGCCTGGAAGAAGCAAAAGCGCAGAAAGGAAGACAAAAGGAGAGGAGAAGCAAAGCAAACCTGAGTTGAAAAGGAGCAGCACTACTCTGCTGTGACTGGAGAAGGAGGGAGCCCCGGGTCTGAAGACAGGAAGATGTTTTTGGCAGTACAGGCAGCATTTGCAGCACCAGCTGCAAGTATTTAATGGATTGGATTTCACGGAGACATGGCACTGAGTCACTGAGAAAGATAACTACAATAAGTGTGATTAGATGAAGGGCTTTTTCATTAAAAACCATAGGAATCGACAAAGGCTTCTGATTGCTCGCTTTTTTCTTTAATTGAAAAGTTTCTCACTTTGCTGTAATTCTCAACAGGTTTTCATTGTATTCTTAGAACAATTAGAGGCTCCCTCCTCTGGCTCTTTTTAATACCTATATTTATGGGTATTAATATGGGAATTTTCCTATCAAAATCTTTGCAGGAGAGGGAAAAAAGAAAAAAGACTGCTTTATAGTATTAAGTGGGGACTTGAAATCCTGAAGAAATTGTATTTCTATGTGAAATTATTCTTATTCTTTTCTTTCTGTGTCAAATCAATGACTACATTTTCAGCACCTAATTGAATGTCACAGTTTTAACTCAAAGCCAAGCAAGATAAAGTGCATCAAGAAGAAGCAAAAGAATTCTCATTCTCTTCACTTTTTTCTTGAAAGATCAAAAACTATAATAAGATAGGCCTGAATTTCATGAAATTTGGGATAAGCTAGGAAAATAATTTTGTTTGAACTATGTGGCTCTTATGCTCAGTTTTAGAATAACATATTTCTAAGTCCCTTATAACATTAAATACAGGCTTCTGTAATTGGAGCTCCTGTCTCACTGATACTTCCATGACATTGTGTCCAAATCCTGATTATATTTCATTTAAATTGTTAATAGCTTTTACCACAGATCAGAGTCTTTTTATGGGAGTTGCTGAACCTAGATGAGTCTTAGTGCTATATCACTCTGAGGTCAGGAAACTACACCAAATTCTGATGGCTAAACTACATAAATTGCATTTCTAGGACTGAAATGACCCAATTTTACTTTATATTTCAAATAGGCAGTATCTGTCTGAATGCTATATTCAAATAAGTATGCCCAGCATGGTCACACGAGCAGGCTCAATGTCCCTCACAGTCCTGAGGACATAACAAACCTGACTGTCCCTGCCCAGCTCCTGGGGCTCCTCACACCCCACCCATGGCTCAGAACCCCACGTCAGCCCCTTTTTGACTGAGTGTTATTGATGTAAATTAAAAACTGCCCTTTTGCAGAAAGAAAGCCTTTGTGGTAATATGTGCACCACACCAATACGTGTGTGATTGTGTATCTATCTCAAAACTGCATTTAAACACATTACTAAAAAAAACTTCTCTCAAACATTCCTGAGCTCTTTGGGTAGGGATTGCTTTGTTTTCCTGCTGTGTTTTCATGGATCCCTCTGGACTGTGCCAAGGGCTGACCTGCTCTCACCCCAGCTGGCAGCTGAGCACCATACAGCTGCTCCCCCAGTGGGATGGGAGGAAGAGAATTGGAAGGGTTAAAGTGAAAAAACTCACAGATTGTGATAAAAACAGTTTAATAGTTGAAATAAAAAAAAAAACAAACTCAAATTATCACAAAAAAGAAAATAACAAAGAGAGAAATAAAACCCAAGACAGACAAGTGATGCAAATGAAAACAGCTGCTCACCACAATCCTACATGCACCCAGGCCCTGAGCAGCGGTCTCCAGACAACCTTCCCCCCACAGCACTATTGCCAAGCATGATGCCATATGGTTTGGAATATCCCTGGGGTCAGCTGAGGTCAGCTGTCCCAGCTGCATCCCCTTCCAACCCCTCGTGCATCCCCACCCTTCTCACTGCTGGGTGGTGTGAGAAGCAGAAAAGACCTTGACTGTTCAGCTGTACCAAAACACCCCTGACACGCTACCAGCGCTGTCTCCAGCAAAAATCCAAAGCACAGCCCCACACCAGCTACTGGGAAGGAAATTAACTCAACCTCAACCAAAACCAGCATTTGTTCAGAGGTAATAGACATAAAACAATGAACCGTAGTCTCAAAATTAACTCACTGTTAATTATGAAGCTTGGATCGGGGTGCAAATAAGATAACTGGAACTGAGCAGAAAATTTTCTTATCTTCCATTCTTTTAAATGGAAAACTTTGCCATTTCTTAAAGTCCACAAAGTCCCAAACTACAGCATGATGGATTGAGACCAGGTAAAACTTTTGTTTCTAAACAGGTAGCCCTATGACTGTCATGTCTTTCTTCCTCCTGTTCTCTCCATCTCAAACAATGACTGGTCGGTCAAGCTTGCTTTAGCTGTGATTTAAGAAAAATTCCTGCCCTTATTTTTTCTCCTTTTCTTAGTTGGTTTTGCATTAAAAATCAGGATACAGTTACCTTGAAAATCATTTGACTATATCCTAAACCAGAATATATAGCAAAAATCTACCAACGAAGTTGATTAATTTTTTTTCCTTATTGTTTCTAGGTTTGTGATTTGTGCCACAATTGATACAAGGCAAAGAACACATTCCCCCCAAACCCCACAAAAAAAATCCTATTTGTTACATTTTCCTCCTCTCTTTCCCCTCAGCAAAATGCTGGAGAACACACTGAAAATACCTATAAAGCTAATGCAAGAATTCTCCAAAAGTTCAGAGAAGGGAAGGGAAACACTCAACATATTACCACTTCCAGCACAACATCCAAGAAGATAAAACTAAGTGATGTGATGTGGTATCTTTTTGACCAGAAACACACAAGTGCTGTTTTGATGCCATATTTTCTTTTAACAGGCATTTTAAGAGGTAAAATCTGAAAATTACTGATATCAAAATCTTATGGGAGTAATTCTGCTAGCAATTTCATTGGGAGTCAAACAGAACTAGACCATGCAGGGACATTCCAAAAGGTAGCAATGAAATGCTCTGTAATATAAATAAAGTACAGATGGGAACTGAAATTGTGGTGGAGTAGGATAGAGATTAAAGACAACTACAGTTTAGACCAAGTGCTTTTATGTCAGTTAACTCATGTATATTGGAAATAGTGAGTGGGGATGCACAGGAAGAATGACTAAACAGAACAAAAATAGGAACCAGAGGCAGGTCAGAGCAGAAGGAGGCTGAAGGCCTCCAATCATTCCAACTTGCAGAAGTCTGGGTTACTTCCAAGCCTCAAAAAGAAATACCTTCTGAAGTTGCAGGTCCATTCCATAGAGTTCATTGTCAAATCTTCCAAGAGGTTATACAGCCAGAGGACAGCAAAGAGGAAGAAACACAATACAGGATCATTAGTCTGACCACAATTGTACACAGTTTTTTAGAGCAAACTTTGAATAATTAAAGACATGGAAGGAAGTGGAAAGAAATGCTCCACAGATTCGTTAAAAGTAGAACAAGCAAGATTAAACATGAAAGTAAACAATTATTAAGACTGAGGAGAGGCAGCTGATTCAATCTACGTGGACATTGGTAACAATACTTAATGATGTGACATAAGAGAGAAATCATTAAATCAGAAAGTAGAGATTAATATAATATTAGATTATAAATCAGGAGAATAACTGGCTAAAGGGGAGATTGCAGCAAACTTAGAAGCCTGGAGATGAAGGATAATTAACAGGTAACGTCTCATTACTTTTTCTTAGAATAAGTTTGATTCCTATTTTTTAAAATTAACATAGTGCAAAAATGTGTTTACAGCAATAAAATTTGCTGTTGTCTCAGAACATAAGGGTTCCAATACAGAGGAAGATCAGTGAAAAAAAGTTGAGGTACATTAAAATCTGGAGTGAGGCATATGGGATGAAAATGTCGTTTGTACCAAGCACAAGGTTACACATGTGGGTCAAGCATCCTTGCTATAAATACATCTGTTGGTAAGAACCAGAGAGGGAGAAAACCTGAGATGGGTGGAGGCTCTTGTACAATGATGAACTACCCATATAATTCAGATGTGAAAGAGATCACAGACGAGGATTCTATTAGGCAAGATTTTTGGAGAAATGCAAAAAATTATTAAAATTACCTACTGAGATCTAGCTGATCCATTCTGTGTCTGAAAAACATGAACTCCAGGTAGAGCAGGTGCTATATATATTAGTTTCACCATCCCCCTATCATTCAAGCTGTTCAAAGAAAACCAAGCTGTAGCTGTAGTGCAGGACCTTAAAGCATGCTCCATGTCTTTACTGGTAAGCTCTTCTCCTTCATGCCCCAGTTCCACACGAGGACGAGGCCACCTCAGGCCTTGCTGCCCTCTTCCTCCCTCGTGTCCCAGTTTCCATGGGAAGGCAACTCAGATGAGAGGCAGAAGGAAGACACACTGCAACAGGTTCCCCAGTTTGAACAGAGAAGGGAAATACACAGCAGATACCCCGTGGAGCAGCATACATTTTGCCTAAGAGAAATGACTTTTTTTCTGCTCAACAGCTTGATGACTGAGAGGTACACTGGCTATAAAACAGTCAGGCAGTAGAGGGAAAAGAAAAAAAAATATAGGAAAGGAAGCCATGAAAAAAAAATATCTCAAAAACAAGCTGAATCAACTTGCAATAAATTTCAAAACAACACATAAGAGGTCAGCTGGGATAGAGGATCATCCCTCTAGCCTTGGAAACAGGAAGGCTCCAGCACAGCCTTTCAGCAGGAATAAAAAACTACAAAGAAAAGCTAGATTCAAACAGAACTCAATGAGCTGTTGGAAGAGTTTACATGACCTGGTTGACTGGTTATAGCATTTCCAGTGATTCAGAAGTTCTCCTCCAGAGCAACATTCCTAATTAAAAGGTCAGTATGGTTCTAATTTCATCACGCTGCATATTCTTTTTAAGAAGAGCTGAATTTCCAGAAGTAGGCAAACTACAGGCAGGATGTTTTCTACAGTTCTTGCTCTGCAGTGGTGTAGAAGAAATCCTTGTAGTGCAAGTGAATTCCTTCTATCTCTAATGCACAGAAACTGATTCCCATGAAACAATGAACGCCATTCTCTTGATCCTAAAGAAATGTACAGCTTCTGCAGAGTGGGAAACTATAGAGGGAAGATGGAAACACTGAAAGGTGTTTGGAAATGAGTCAAGGAGTTCTAATTTCAAATTGCCACTTTTGTCTTTTAGTAATTTTTTAAAATTTTGTCCCAATTTCTCCTTTTACAACATCTCCAAAGCAATCAAAGAAAACAATTACAGTGCTCAGGTGTCCCTTCAGAGACTATACTGAATTTTGTCAGCTGCAGATTTTGTTATAAGAGACAGAAATCCTAGAAAGGTAAAATATGGAGTAGGACTCAAGATTTCTGACCCTGCTGCCAGAAAGCACTAGACTTTTAATAATTCAATGAAGGCTACAATTTCATGTGTGGATCATGTTCCACTTTCTTTGAAGAGAATCCCCATAGAGTGTCAGGGGCTTTTTCCACTGTGAGAGATAAGAAATGTAGACAGTATAACCAAACTTCAGAATAACTGGTTTACTATTCATCTTTGAAGAAGCTGTAAGTTTCTGTAAGCTTTAGGCTTATCAACTTCCCAGGAAACTCCATACTTTGTAAGAGGCTGTTATAGAAATTTGTAATCATTCTCAAATATATTGGATGGGGAAGATAATGACAAAATAACAAGTATGTTGTTAGCACACCATACATCCCAGCATTATCAATTACATCCTCTTTTAGAGAAAGAATAAACTGAAAGCAGTGTTAAAATTGTCCATTTACAAACTAAAAATTTATCAATCACGTTGTGAAGGAGACCATAACATAGCCTGTGACAGTATGTCAAATGTTTTCTAAGATAACTGCAACTTGGTCTAGTGCTAATTAGCTTTAAATTATTCTGCTCTGTGGCAGCAGGATAGCTGTTTGAATGTCAGGAACTCTTCTGAAATTGCCAAAGGAGGAGGAAGAACAGTACTTTTCAGGTTTGTTCAACAGGCAAGCATGATGTCGTTTCTTAGGCTGCAATTTCTGTATGGTAAGATGCTTCAGTTTTCATTCCCATGCAAATAGTCACAGTAAACTTCCACAGAGATTTCCTATGGCCAGATAAAACCAGGAAAACCCTGAGTGTTTTTAGGCTGAGATTATCTCAACTTTAAAAAAAGTATTTTTTTCCTGAAGGAAAACTGAAGTTTAAGATACTTACTTAGTGCAGGAAAACGGATTGCAATAGATCAGATATAATAAGAGAGAGGTTAACAAGAGCTAACATACCACCATCTACTGCATTAGTATTAGAATTCCTCAACTGAGATACTTTTTTGATCACTTCTGTTCAGAGAGATAGTACTTGAGTATTAGAGTGAAATTAACATTTTCCTTAAAAAAGGAATGAATATTACCTATTTGCACGGCTTGAAAAGTTACTTGTGAATTCTAAAATTTGCAGGCTCATATAGTTTACAGCACAGCACTGATAAATTCAGAAAGATTTTCAATGGCTGACTAGTTGCAAATTTCATTATAAGGATTCAAGTACAGACATTATCCAGTCAGGCTGTCCTTGCCTGTGACTAAAGAAAGATCTTGTCTTGTGCTAGAAAGAGAAACACATTTCCTTTAGCACAAAATCTTGAAGTATGTTAGACAACTACCTTATTTATTGACTCTATTTACTGCATTGATGGATTGTATACTAGCACAATAAACAGTGTCTTGAGGGAATGAAAAGTATTTCTACTTTCATTAGGGCTCTAACTTTCTTTTTCTGGAAACATTTTCTTTCTAGGGTCCTCAAGGTGAAAGCATAGACCGTTTGGTGCCTTGCTATAATAAAGTAAATACTTCCTTTTTCTAATCATACTGACCTTGTGATCTATCACTGCTGGAATTTATATTGCTGGGAAACGTTGAGAATTTATAGTTTTCCTCTCCAGGAAAACAGGTCTCTTTCTGAGCTCCACCTGATTCAGAGCTAGTTTAAAATGAATAGAGAGTTTTCTTGGTATCAGATTCCTTTCCCACAATGAAAATGTGAAATTAATAAAATGTCAGGGAAAATTGAGATTATATTCCAGAAATGCTATTAAACTGTCAAGCTTCTGATGAATTCACATAAGCATCCTCAAAACCAGACTGAACATTCGTGTTTTAGTTGCCAGCTTTATATCTTGATTGGGAGCAGAAGAACTTACTGGGAGAAGACAAGACACCAGTAATGGAAGGACAGACTCTTGAGTCAGGTGAGAGAAAAAAGCCTAGGGAAGAACAGCTTAGCAGAAAAATCATCTTTCTGAAAAGATTAGTGTTACAAGCAGAAAATTAACCAGCTATGAGTCAGCTAGAGCTGTGCTCCAGCGTACACACAGCAAGTCTCAGGACCCCAGGGTCATCTGGTCAGTCTTCCCACAGGCACTCTTCCCATCTGTTTTCCCATGCCATTCTTACACCCCTTCCTGTCAGTCTTTGTGCAGAAGGATCAGATTTTAACCTCTCCTTCACTGGGGAGTAGGTCTTGCTGTGTCCTGCACAGGGGCTGGAAGACACTAAACAAGGTGTTGAAAACACGAGGCCGTTTAAAGTAAACATCAGATACTGGATGACCAAGATTCATAAATTTTCCATGAAGACTGGAGTACAGTGAGCCAGCTTAGCAACCAGGGGCTTTAATGCCTGGTAGTCAGTCATTAGTATCTGTAATAATGGGTCATCAGTGTCAATATGAATTTCCTGTACAGGAGCCTCCAAGATTGCTGCAAGGCATTTCATTCACAGAACAAAGAAACAAAACATTAGTGGGAGTTCATTACTTCAGAGGTTTTCTAAACTCTTTTACCGTGTAAAATAAATATTCAAAAGAAATCATAGATGCACTTTGATCTGCACTAAAGTTTCAGAAAAGTCCATCAAGGATCCCTCAGAGGCATGAGGAAGAACAGTATTACCTTTACATCCAGACTCATAGAAAACACACTTGTTCCTGTTTCAGAGCCTAGCCTTATTTCTTCTGAAGTCTGGAACAGTTGGTGGCAGACAAATCCCTATTATTGCCCGTAGGCATACCTCAAAATATATCAATTACCCTATCCAGTTGCATTTCAGATGAATTATTCTCTTGTTACCAAGGCAACCAAATATGTCTAACAAGAAATAACCATATTTTTTGTTCATGCATACCTGGGTTGCCAGAGCAACCTTAGAAAATGGATCACCTGAGGAATGTGCATGCAGTCTCAAGGGAACATGGTTCTTATCAGCTCTGGGATGTCTGCCTGTTGAGCTAGGAGCAGCACCTCCCATCCCATCTGCCACTGGTGTAGCACTGGAAAGACCCAAAGGCCTTGGAGACCATCACGCTTCTCAAACAACACGAGAGGAAGTAGGAGGCAACACTCATGGAAAAAGCAGAGCACCCTCAAAAGTCTGCGGCTAGAAAATAAAGTCTGTACTAAGAAATCTCTGTGTTTTACTGTATTTCAGCCACAATTCCTGCAAGGAACAAAAGATGATTTATCTTGATTGACACTTACAGACAAGTTATGTTCATTACCAGCTCAACTGAATACGTTGCTCACAGGCCATCAGTAGTCATTTTCTTTGCATAGGCAAGACTTCATAGATTGGTCTTTCCACTTAGCTTTAAGCACACAACACCAAAATACTTTCAGTGCTCTTGGTATGAACTTGTGTGTAGATTAGCGCTATGTGATGAGAGAAAGAAATAAAGAAAATTATTTTTAAAGCTTCTTGAAATAAGCTTTTATTCCTGAAGTCAGGTAAAAAATAATAGTAAAATAGTGATCTAAATGGTGATCTGCAGTCAGTATATTTATTATTAACATCACTTGCCTATCTGTACAGTAATGCTTCCTTTGTTGGATTTTTATGCCTATTCAGGAAGAAATTCAATAAATAATAAAACCCTTCCTGTGGCAGTACACTACAACGCAGTGTGAAACATAAGCTCTATAAACACATTAATGAAGGAATACTATTCAGAATTCCAAGTTACAATCCAATTTAATAGTTGTACACACACATACACAGAGTTCAATATATAACGTCTCGTCATTCCACATTGTACAGAAGTTTCTGTTTTCCCAAACAGCCACAGTTTAGAAGCAAGATCAGCAGGGAATAAAGGTAAGAAGCAGATTGTATTTTGCTTGACACAGGCAGAAAGGTAGTACTCTAAACCCTTGCTGAAGAGGGAGTTTAGAAGGTCGTGCCAAAGAGTGGCATGACTGCCACTGCTTCTCACCTCCAGTGCTGAGCTGTGTCAGGTGCCAAAGCACATCTCAACCATATAGCCACTGACTATCAGATAAAGACAGAATAAAAACTGTATTTAAACATGTATCCTAATTAAACAGGAATCTATAACGCGTTATTAAATGTGTTGTGGAGTATGTAGGCCAGACCACAATTCAGTCCGGCTCTGGGAGCATTAGGAGCAGGTTCTCTGACAGCCTCCTGCATAAACCACCTGTGGGATGGGCGGGAGGATGGACAGAGAGCTCTGCCCTATTCCCATCCCCACGTGCTTTTAGCCAAGTTGCAATGGGGAAGCTGAAATAACTATTCTGTAAACCAATGGGCCTGCCCACCAAGTGAATAAATAGTGAAGCTTTACTGTTTATAACCCAAAACCAGTAATAGAAAAGTAGGGATTAGAGGGTAGAAATTGGAGACTCCGGAAAAAAGTTAAGATTTGGGTTTAAGATGGGCCAACAGCCTAATATGAATTACTAGAGGAATAAAGGGGATGATCAGCTTCTCCCTGCAGCAAAGTGCTAATTTACATTATATACAGTTATCAGTCAGGAGAGTCCATCTGACTTGCAACCCAGGAAAGGCATTAACAGTAACTTCGTATGCCTTGAACAACCCTGAAGGTTAAAACATCAAACACAATACAGTGTCCCTGGAAAGCAGCAAGCACCTCAGGTACTTCACAAGCCACTAAACAAAAAATTTCCCTCTTTTTTGCAGCAACTTTCAGGGTTTTTTTTCTTTTTCCCCCCCTTCTCTTCCATGGAGAAAAAAAACCCAAAAAACCAAAAACAATCAAACACCAAAAAAAAAAAAAAAAACCCAAAGAAAAAACCACAGCTGACAGCCTTTTGCAGAAACAAAGTATTTTGATGTCTTTTTCACACAGAGAAAAAACAGAGAAATATATTTGCTTGGGCGACTGACCTGTAAAGTTGCTAAGCCAACTTCATGTCTCAGCAGTTAATTCCCAAAAAATGGTATCATGGCAGGCCAGTGCCTTCATAACTTAAGCATAAAGCACTAGAAAAAATCAAAGTTTTCAACTCTCCATCCTTATTAAAACCGATACACTCCTGGAGAATATGCTGCATTTAACAAAATAGCACACTGCTTTGCAATTATCCTCATAAGGTCTACCTGGTCCTATAATAAATCACATTAAGACTCTTCAAGAGCATCAGTAAAGTAAATAGCTAGAAAAGTGCTGTATTTTGCTGCCACTGTGAATTTAGCTAGGCAGTAAAAGGTTTCTTAAAAAGATGCCCACCTGCCAAAGGAAAACAATTCTGAAATGTACATTTTCCACATCACTAATGTTTACCAGGAATTGATTTATTTGTAACTGTTAAAGCCCCTCCACTAAAGACAGAAATTGATCTTTGCTGCAGTCACCTCTAGAAACTACCATCTGCTACAGGCTGTCACTTTGAGCAGTATTTGTAATCCTTCTGAAGGAAAGTGTTAAAGATGCTCCTGACTTGGAAACACATCTATGGTACAACTGAGACAGCAAATTGACTTTGATCCTTTTGCTGTGGTAGCAGCAGCTATGGCAGTCACATGAACGCCAGGTATAAATCACACCCCTGTTCACAGCCAGGAGCTTCTCAAGAGGACACTTAGTCCATACTCTTTCCTCTCCTCCAGAATAATCAACCCATTTCTCTGTGGGACTCTAAAAGTGTAAAACCTCCAGTGACAGAGACTTCACAAAATCCACTCCAATACTTAGTTTGAAAAACGTCTTTAATTTCTATTATAAGACCCCCTTGCTGTGTTTTAGCCACACTGCTGCAACAAGTAGGGACATGTGCAGGTCCTTCCCCTCCGCACTCGTACCATGTTGGATCTATCTTAAGATAGATCTGTTACCCATTTCTCTATGTTAGATAGACTCAGTTCTTCCAAGATTTCCACACAAATCATGGTTACTAAATCTCTGAAAGTTCCTGCTGTCGTTAGTCCCTGTTGTCTATCCCCCACAAGTGTCATTTGCTCAGCACACACAGGGACAGACTCCACTTGCAAGATCTTTTGGTATCATCTATTGTTCATTAATTCTTTCTCCTTATCCACTCCCCCATCTAGAATTTTCAGGGTTTAAATATGAGTCAACTGAGCCTGGAGGCCACAGGGAGATCTGATCACGCCTTTTAACGTTAGCTGATATATTCCACAGTTAAGTAAGAATCATTTCAATTAACGAGATTCTCATTTACTGTACCAAGCATAAGAGTTTTGGGCTACAACAGGTCTCTTCGCAGGGAGCTGTACATTATGGTAGCAGGAAGTACTACTATTTCATTAGCAATTAGGCAACAAAAGCAATTCCAACAGTAACCGTCTGTACACATCCAATCCTACTGAAGAATCTTACAACACTAAGCCCATACACATAGATTTATCTCTATGTGTGCAAGGAATTGTTTTTAAGATAATAATGAGAGGACACAATGCTTCTTTTTAGATTTCTCTCTTCTTAAAAGCGTAGCTTTTCTGTAACCACAAATTGCACAGAAATCAGCACATCTTATCTGTAAGATAGAGAGGTTCTTTCCCTACATGTAAGTATTAAACTATACATAAAGCTGCTGGGAAAGATCTAATGCAGTTGTTTAATGTGTGAGGAACAGGAGGCAGCAGCACAGAGGGAACCAGTTGCATTTGCTTCCTAAAGCACACACTAGACAAGTGAGCACAGCATGTTTCATTAGAAACAATGCAATCTCCTTTTCAGCTAGCTGGCATTTTGGCAAGGCTGCTGATAGATCAGAAACCCAGAGCGCAATTTGTTTGCCATGCTGTAGCCTACTTTTGTTTAATCAGACAGCCACTGTTGAATGTGACCCTGCTGTCAACAACAAACCTCCAGACCCACATTCACACGTCAGAGCAAGTGTGTTGTGTGCGTGTGTGTACGTGTGTACGTGAGCTCTCGCTCATGCTGTGATTAAAAATGTAAGCACCTACTATTTTCAGTCTGAAAGGCAGCCAAAACCTTTTTTGTTCAAATTGGCACAGGGAAGTCTTCCCGTGCCCATTCCATCGTATTAGCAGCACTCCATAAAATGGCAAAGAGGGACGGATAATTTTGAAACAGTTTGTGACTGGAATGTGAGGGTTTGACTTGCAGCGCTGAAGTAAAGGCAAAACACGCCTTTGTGCAGGGTACATTCGGAGCATAATTGCAAGTTCTTTGCAGGAAACTGGTCTCCTTAGCACTAAAAAGTCTCTCAGTGCTTTTAATTAAGGGTCTGACTCAGCTCCTCCAAAATAAACTGAATCAGACCCTACCAAACCTGCCTCTTAGTAAGGTCCAAAGGTTTCACCACTGCTCTGGTAGGAGCATAAATGAGTCTACTATTGGGCATTTGGACATTCAGTTTCCATTTCTCAAAAATATTCTCTGTTTTAGGCTGAAAATTAACACCTGCAAATATAAAAAAAGTGGCACCAAAAGACTGCCTCAGTGATCAATTAAGATACTTCTTTGTTCCCTTCATCTTTCAGATGACAAGTCTGTATTCTGTGATCTTCCCTGTTAGCTGAGCTGAC
The DNA here is from genome assembly GCA_013400315.1 of Bombycilla garrulus. NCBI lineage: Eukaryota > Metazoa > Chordata > Aves > Passeriformes > Bombycillidae > Bombycilla > Bombycilla garrulus. The sequence goes on along the minus strand of VXBU01008676.1, from coordinate 1,186,668 downwards.
AGCACCTTCCACTTGGAGACACTCACACCACAGTAAAGCAAGAGCTGCAGTCAGGAGAGGAGGCACTGACTCACAGAGGACAAAACAGAAAACACTATTAAACAACATAACAGTATTTCTATTTTTTTTGAGAGAAAAAACCTCTCTGCTGAATTCTAAAAAAGTCAACACTTCTCCACAGAAAACAGGGTGGGACAGGGAGGTTAACCAGATCCTTGGGAAACGGTTCTTTTGATTAAAAGAACATTTGACCATCTTTACTCAGTTCTTAAATATCTCAAGAAGTTTCAGTTGCAGACCATCATCCATCCATCCATTTCTCTATAAAGATCACATAATAATGGCTCCACCCTCTCCCACTTCCCCTTTTTTGCCCTTAGAAAGCCCATCAGGACTGCCTGAATGCAGAATGTAATATCAAAACTACTTCCCAAAATGTTGACACGTCTTAATAAACATGCATACATTTAAATATGCTCTGTGCAAAATGCTCATGCTTAAGAAACCAAACTAAATATCACAAAAATAAAATAGCATCTTGACAGCAGAAACACATTATGCATAACTAGAAACAGAAAAGACTGTTGAAGACAGTTTATTCCTAGATGTTGCTCTGTTTCTTCTATTCCACTAACACATTAGAAAATGCATTAAAGTAAGATAAAGTATCAAAAGAAACCTTAACCATGTTTGAGAGAGCATGTCTTTGTTGCCAGAGGTTTCTTAGATTGCAGTTCATACATTTTGTAAATGCCTGTGCCTCACTTCAGGAATTTGTACCCTTTGAATTTCATTTCTGCATGTTCGCCCATTTCCAAAGCTGCTAAGAAAATAAGTCCTGTGATTTTGGGTTATGCTCTGTGAGTGTGTGGGGTGGGGGATTGAGAGAAAAATGAGGAAGGAGCCAAAAAACAAAACTTTTTTGAAAGGAAGGGACTCATAAATTTATTAAAACATCACTATTTCCTCTTAATTACAGTAAAAATATGACTGAAATCAAAGTGCCCAGAGAGGTGAAGACATCCAATCTTACTAATTCCATAGGCCAGTAACAGGTTGCAGAAACTCCAGCAGGTTACATTGGCCCAAGCAAACCCAGCACTCCAATGTAGCTGAGCCCTCCAAATTCACAATTTAAAATATTAAATGCAAAATGATCCAGAACAAAAGCTGTGGGTTTCCAGCTTGTTACTACCAGGTCCCAGTAATTCTATTGAATTTTTTTTTCACACGCTCAAGATATAATCCTTTTTAATTTAGTCATGTTCTGTCTGGAGTAATAGATACTATTTTCTGCCTCTACAAATTGCCCTTGAACTTCAACTGAGTAGCACATTCTGCTTCCCCTCCTGATTAGGACTGTTTAGAATTGCTGTGTCCTGTTAAGCAGCTGGCCCATTTCCCCTCATAGCAAGCAAATTGTTCTCTTTCCAATACTTGTTATTTTTAGAAACAAGAAGTTTTGGATTTAAAAAAAAAATAAATCTTGCATATCACAAGACATTAACCTTGCTTTCAAGGTTTATTTTTTTAATCCTTTTGGTAAATCTGACTCACTTACCTTGTCACTATCTCTGCCTCTTCCTTTCACACTAGGCTTGTCTTAAAAACAGCTGCAACCTTGTAAGGAGGAAGAGCAGAAAATAGTCAAAGGTGGGTCTGTCAACTGCATATTAAAGTCAGGTGTGTTTGGATGCTACTTGTTAAAACTCAGCATATGATTCCAATCAATTTTTATCCAGGACTGAATCAGAAAATGGTGTTTGAAATGTGAAGGTTACATAAGGCCCTAGTACTTAACTTTGTAGGAGATCAGACTCAATAAACAATTTGCAGAAAGCTGGAGGTCCGTGTACTATTCCGAAGGAATTTCTGTGACAGATAAGAAAAAAACATTATTTTTCTTTTAAGCTGAAATGTGCACTGCTACTTGAGACCAGCAAGGCATCCACAAGCTGGAAGAGACCACGAGCATGACTGTGGCTGCAGCTCATCATGGGGGAATCACACCAGTACCAACACCTCCCTAAAGGTTACACTTCTATGGTTTGCTCTCAGACAGTTTTTTTCAGTTCTCCTTCCATTAACTTTGGAGCAAAAACAGCCTTGAAGGGAAAAAGAAATAAAAAGGCAAAGCATTAACATGAGAAAAATGAAGCACAGTTGCTCCCAGCTATTTCAGCTGATTGGAAGCAAGGAATCGCTAATAAGAAGAGCAGTTTAAAGCAGGCTGTGCATATGTTAAGCAGGAGTTCTGATGTGCATTTTGCATCCTGTATTATATATTTGAGTCCAGGAATAGAGACAGAGCTGGGCAATCTTAGCACTCTGTGGAGCATGTATTAAAAGGGTCCCAAAAGTAATTAGATAAATTGAATGAAATCCGACTTGACAAGTAGGGGTCATCCTATTCTATGAAGGCTCAAGATGGAGACCAAGGGGGCAAATAACAAGTGATTGAAGGGCACAGCTAATTAAAGTGCCTGCTATATTAATATTTATGTTAAAGTTTCCTGTAGCTCTGGCCTTGACCTGGCAGCTGGGTATACAATGTGTGTCCTTAATTTTAATAATTTTCAACATTATTTCTCATATGGTTACGAAAGTACTTTAGACAGGTTGTTAGACCTGTCTTTTCCATGCTTGGACTAAAATGGCTGAGAAGTGTAAAAATTGCTGGAAAAAAAAGTTAGGTAACAGGTTCTAAAGAAGTCTCTGATTCACTTAGCAGAAAAAAAATAAAGGTAGGAAACACTGCCAGTTATGAGTGCTTTCTGTTCAAAGCTGTCAAAAATGCTTTTACATCTTCATGATACCTTATCTTCATTTTATGGGTAGGGAAACTGAGGAACAGCTGTGAAGGCTCAGTGTGAGATGCATTCACTAAGCATTTGAGAATCACCACAGCCAGGAATTCCTACACATCAGTACTCCGGAGGTGTAGAGCACTCCAGCTGAAAGCAAGTGAAGCTGGAGATGCTTTGCATTTATGTACAGAGAATTATTTGGTTATTTCATCAAGTGTGTGAAAGAGGGACAGTGAGGAGAAGCTGCTATGTATCAAGCCACAAACCCAAACCCCACACAACATACCCCCTCCTTTTTCTTGCTGAAATAACAAAAAAAAAAGAAAAAAAATCTAATTTCTCTCATCTCACAGAAAAAAATTAATTAAACTGAAATTACAATTTGGCAATTTCATCCTCAATCTATTATCTTTCAGAGAATAAACTTTCACACACACACACAAAATAAGTCAGCTAATTGAAGTCACTTCAGTCTTTTCTTTGCAGAATGGGAAAGAGAGAATGTCAAAGTGCCGTACAACCCAGCTGCTGTTAGCAACACTGCAGACATCTCTGGCTGGACAATTAAGCATCAAAATAATCACAGCTAGCAGGAACATTGACTTAAACAATCTGCCTATGTTAGGACATATGTAGGAATTGTGTCCTGGTCTTCTTTGCCTTGCCCTGATTTTGTTTCTAATGTTGAGGTTTTGCAGCACAAAGGGATGGGGGAGGATGGCATTTCCAAGCCTCACGAGAAGCATGGCACAATACAGATTCTATTTACAATTATGTATATGGAGGGATAAATAAAGGTTTTTCCAAGCTGGATTTTTTCAGTGCCAAATTTCAATAACCCTTTTAATTACATTGTTGCACTTCTATTTTAGATAAGAAGAGTGTATCTGGTACTTTATGTACAGTCTGCAGAAGTAGGTGCAACCACTGTCTTTCTGGCACCTTGCCTCTGTGTCTGAGAGAGTTCTAAAGCTTGGGTAGCCATGCCAGCACACACCATTGTTTGTACCTGCTGCAATTCAGTTGTTACAGCAGCAGTTGTAGCAATTTAGCAGGTAGAACACCCATTTTGCTGTCTGTTTTATTACCAAGACAGATAAAATTTGTACAAGTAGTGCTCAGGGAACCAGCATATAGCAGTACATCTGAATTAAAAACAAGAGTATTATCTAGCTCAACTCATTAGCATTTACAGGAGTGGCTGAACAGATTTGTTTCCCCCTCTATTGTGTAGCTCCCTGCACAACAGTCATTTATTCTGAACCTCTATCAGCAACTTACCAGAAGAAAACAGATAAAACAGCAGCACTGACTGGATGAACAGCTCACAGTACTAACACCCTACAGAACACACAAGAATAATGTAAGATTTATCCACTATATACCTTCCAACTGTTAGCTCAGCAGATTTGATGCTTCATGGAAAACAACATCTCCCAGGCTTTGTAAGGAGAGCACAGGAAAATGACTTTTCAGTCTGAGACTCAAGATGGGACTTTAGCATCCCCAACTCCCACCTCGGGTGCCGCTCATCTCCTCCATATCTCAATTTTAAACTTATCTTCTTCTTGAGCACCTCAAACCTATTTCCTCCAGGATCACAGAAAAGGCACCTGTGTCCACTGCTTGCTTGGGGTGCTGTTCTCATTCTGCAAAGCACAGTCCTTCTACAGACACACACAGGACTGCAGCAGGTAGTGCCACAGCACAAGGATAGCTTTGCTTACAAGCATGTGCTGCATCTGGAAGTGCAAATTTACAGTGCAAACTTGAGAAATCTTCCCCAGATTCCCTCGTGATCAGCACTCCAGCAAAAAGGAGGCTCCTTTCTAGACACCTAGAAATCTAGAGCTAAGGGAGGGAGCTGAACAAGTCTAGTTAAACATAAGCTATGGAGGCATTTGGGTGAGTCCAGAAACAGGTAAGAAGGATTTGAGTGCTGATTAATACATTCCACATAACTAGATGCCGAATAATATTCTGTGTAAACATTATCACATCTTCATGTGCCTCCCAGCTGCAATGCAGGCCAAAATTCTGGCTTTCCAGACCAATTTGGGGTGGTTTTGCTCAAGCCAGAATTCAAAACTGTTGCACATAATGCATAGGGAAGGCAGTGTTTCTGCTTGTCAGTACAGCTTAGAACTCTCTGCTTCTTGGTAAACAACATACAATATAGAGGGTCATATTTGGAATTCTATGGGCAACTTTAAACAGAATTTTTTTCCAAAATGTATTCCTTATTTTGACTCTTAGTACTGTATCCTCATGTATTTTTTAATAGTTTTTCTGTCCTAAGCCAGAAAAACACTTCCATTACAATCTTGTTAATGAGACATACCTTTTTAGCCATATTCTAATATGTGAACTTTGTGCTGTTTGGCACCTGAGAAAAATGGCATCACAGCAATTTCATGCAATTTCCACAATTTTCCAGCACAAGCCCTTCATTATGGAAGTCCTTGAGGAAACTGGCAGTTCCCAGTGACTGAAGAGATAGACCTGAAGCCTGTACCTACACACAACCAGACCAGCAAGCATTCAAGGAAACGATTCAGCAAACAAAGCTCAGTTCTGCATGAATTAATAGCAAAGTCGGATTCGGTTTCCAAAACTTCTTCCACATCCAAGCCTGGCTCTGGCCCACTTACAGTTTTGTATTCCAGTATGTTTCTTTGTAAATAAATAAATAATCACAGCAGGCTCCAGGACTGATCCCTGCATTGCACAGGCAATAAAAAGACCCACAGTTTTGACTTGGCTTCTCCCTGTGTGTGTGTGGAGGCACTCACACAGCTCTGTTCTCACCATCTCCTCTTCAGAGCAATGAAACCATGTTACAATATTAAAAGCAGGGTATTACACATGTAAAATCAAGTATAGTAGTTTGATTTTAGATAAGAACTAATGAGTTATGACAAAGATTACCATCAAGTGAGAGCTCCGTGCACAAAGTACTTTTAGGAAAAATAAAAAGTAGAGCTGCAAAATAAACAGTCACTCCCTTTGCTCTAATGGACTAGAATACTTTGCTAAAAAAGAAATCTTTTCCCCCAATCTTTAATTTAATTTCATTCTCATATATTAAAATATCTCAACTTGGCTGTCTGATGAGCTTCAGATGCTTGTCTTCTAGCTCTTCCTAAATGCCTGCTTCTGCCTCGAGCTCCTGCAGAAAAACACACAAGGAATATGTATGCTGGATCCCTTCAGGAGCTCAGCACACTTTCAAGACTGCAGAATACGCAAAATATCAGCATCAAGCCACTGGCCCAACACCACTGCTTAAGCACACTGTCTTCCCCTCCTGAAAAATCCAAAAATAATTGCAGGGAATGTTAAAGCAAGCAGTTCATTCCTTGATGCAATTTCAAAATTTTCCTTTTCAAAATTGCTAAGCCAAAATTAAGAGAGGTCTCTTACTTTTCCCGCTAAAATATTTCCTTTTCTTGTTTTTATTTCTCTTAGGCATCCTAAAATAACAAGCTGAAAAATTAGAGGCCAGTACTGATGCTTTCATTTGTGATAAAAATCATTTAAGCTTCCACATATATCTGAAAGAACAAATCTGTCACCGCATGCTTCACACCTGGTGAGTATTAATAATGCTTTCCACAGATTGCTTTTTAGAAAACAACTTCTTGGTTATATAAAGAAGAGCAAAGACTTAAATCTGTTGTGGATGGGAACAAATAGGATTCTTTAACCTTTAAAGAATCCAATCATCTGCTCAAGTACTTGAAGCTAAACAGTCCTGGCTATCAAACAACCCAATTAAAACCAACCAGCAAAGAAGTCAATAGGTTGTATAGCAAGGAAAAAAAAAACAAAACAAACACATCACTAAGGAATGCACATCTTGTGCAAACTGGGAACAGAATGTGCAGAGGTCGATCATTTTAAGGTATTGAGTGCTGGGGTTTAGAATCTGCCTGTATAAGAACATAGCACAATGTTGAAGATTTGGAGACCTGCATATCACAGCGTGAAGGTGGGGCTGGAAGAGAGGGGAAGGGACCTGCCTCTAAACACAAACAAGTCAGACTTGTTTGATAGACAATTATATTTGACTGTCAGCTTTATTTGACATTTTCTAGTTTCTTCACACAAGTAAAAAATTGCACTTCCTCCTCTTCTGCCCTTACTATCTTTCCTGGTCCATTGCCAAGGCCAGTCGTTTGAAGGATAACAAGGAGACTAACAATGGATTATGAATCTTGCTACAAACTTCCTGATGGAGGTTTATGCATCTCTGCTGATCATCTAATTGTAAGAGAGAAAAGGAAGACCAGGTTTTTCACTGTATTAGGTTTTGAAACTTAGGAGGCTTTGGGTTAAAGTATTTGTCAAAAGTTCTGCCTCCTCACTGTGATGTTTCTTTCCTGCTGAAATATGAGAAATAAGTAAATACACCTGAGTTTTGACTGGCTAATAGCAAACAGTAAACAACCATCCCATGCAAGAACTGCATGCAATCTTAAAAGCATCATAACAGAGATAAAGATTATATGAGAGTTTGGCCTTACTTCTTTCCCCTGCTAAATACAAAAAGGCATCATGCCAAATCTTTACCAAGTTCCTAATTAGTTCACTTAGGTATCAGGCTCTTAACAAGCAATATTTCCTCTTTAGATATTTACTCCTTTAAAACTGGCTATTTAATTCACTGAAAAAACTAATAAGGTATTGGATTATATCATCAGTGCCAGATGTAGTCCAATTCACAAAATCTCTTGGAACAAATCAAATCCTCTTTTTATTGCCCATCTGATTCATGCTGATCTCAAGGGTTCCTGTTTCCATTCATGCTTTCATTCTGAATTTAACATAACAGCACTGTGCTTGCTATTACATAAATTAACAGGACATTTAGGATCTCCAGTGAAATCCCAAATCATGCAGTGCTGCAGCAGGTAAAATTTTTAACAACTGAACACTGAACATCCATGAAGCAGCTACAAGAGCAATCCCCTGGAAGGAGGGATTTGAACCTCCACCTTCACGTGGCTGTGGTCTTCCAGCTGAAGCCATGTTCAGGTTTTGGAGCCAGACCGATCAAAGAGAACTCCCCTCCCTCCTCTGCTTGCAGAACTTGCCCTCTGCACGGCTGACGTGCCTTTAGTAGCATCTCCCAGAGATTTACAGCCATGCTGTAGGAGGAAAGAGTCAGTCAAACCTGTGCTGCAGCTCAGCAAAATTGCTTGAAGCTGAATAAACTGGTGCATTCATGCCAAAAAGAGAACAAAATCTCTTTGCAGGCAAAACCACAATGCTTAGACAGAAACACAAATATAAACATGCTTTGAAGATCCTCCCCCAACAAGAGTGAAGCATTCACTGTGGAAGTGTTATTGCCTGTAAGTAAGATTATTTTCACTTTTCTGTGCCACACAGGGAACATCTCTCAATATTACTTTTTAAATAGGTAGCTTGCAATGAACGTCTGGCTGTCATTCAGAAGGCAAAAGGCCTTTTGAAAGTTCACAGAAAACACCAGCAAAACTTGCTTCAAAGTCTGTTGGAGAAAAATTCATCTCTTGAGTAAAAATTTCATGGTTTTCCCCTCTTTAACTCTCCTCTGCAGATTCTGGTCCAGGCTCAGACCTCATAACCCCCCCTCAGTGCCAGCCCCTCACAGTCAGCCCACTGCCCTGCAAGGGAGCAGCCCAACACTTTCACCTTGGCACGTTCCCTCACACGCAAGTGTCCCTAGCACGAGCAGCGGAGCAGCATGACCTTTGCTGGTAAAAAATGAGTAAAGGAATAAAGCCCTGCCACCAATTGGGCAGGAAAAAGCAATTTCTGGCTCTGGGACAGGAATTTGGGAGGGAAATCACCATTCTACAGCATTGCCAGCTGGCTCCAGCCCTGCTGTGCTCTCCTGAAGTCACAGGCTCTTCCCCCCAAAAGCCAAATCCCTAGTGCAGAGCACAGAGCTTCTGACAGAGTTGGAGGTGTCCCCATTTCACAAACAGCTCCGTGAACAGGCCCCCAAGCACACTGCCACACCCCAGCTGCCAGAAACATTGCAGATGCATTAATGGGGGGCTGGATCCAGCTGGAACCATCAGCCTTGCCTCAGAGGAGGAGTAGTGAGGCCAAGCACTGCTTTGTCGGGGCATAACCATCCTGCTCTGGTCCCAGCTATTGCTGTTCTGGCTCTGTACTGTAGCTGCACACCCTTGGTACGAAGATGAAGAAGAATTTTAAAAAGGTGCGATAAGCTGATGCACACTCATTTATCACCCTTAGCAGAAAAGAGTCTGTACCTCACCTGCAAAATACCAGAGATTTTCAGACATGTGAATGAGTAGTTTTCAAAAATGTTAAAAGTTCTTATTTTTAGTTCAGAGGAAAATTCAGAAATGCTGAAACTCCATCACATAATTTTTTAAAATAGAATTTAAAAGTAAGGATTGTTTTGGAAATGGAAGTTCTCATTCAAAATGTTACCCTAGGGAAGCCCTCCTGTTGGTTGCACTCAAGGACTACCATCTGACATTTCTTCCTGGCATGCTAAAGCAGCGCTCTAGCTGCTTCCATTACCTACAGCAGCTCAAGGAGACAGAGTCGATTGCTCCACAGAGCTGCACAGCAACAGACTTGAGGCAAAGGTCACAAGCTGCAACAAGAGAAATACCAGTGGGGTATAAGGGTGGAAAGAACATCAATAGAAGTAGTAACACATTGGAAAAGGCTGCCTGGCGAGGCTGTGGGATCTCCCTCTGCATAGAGGTTCACGCTTGATCAGTGCAGGCTGAGCAGTCTGAGCTGCTCATGATGCTAGCCCTGCTTTGAGCAGTGTGTCAGACTTAAATGCCCTCTGCAGGTTCCCTCTAGCTTGCTTGGTGGCTAAAATACAGCCCATTATAACAATTTCAATGCTGTCAGCTGTGCTTTATTCTTCAAATTATTCCGGTCAGCTTTTCCTTTGTATTAACTGAAATACCTTCTCGCTTCTGTACAGCAAGTGTCTCCTGGTGGCTGAAATGAAGAAAGCAGATGTTTTCTCCAAATGAAGTGAGTAAACTATAAAACTGAAATGACATGAACAATTGCCAGTACGCTGACAGAATTTCAAATAAAAGTTTTCCAAAAATACTGAAATCCATTTCCAACTTCCCAGGAAATTTCTGAAATCTTGCTTTTACATAACATGACAAATTCCAAATTACCATTATTTGCCAAATTTAAAAACCTCAAATTTTAATTCCCATCATGTAACTAAAAACTATGACAAAACATGTAAAGGACTGGTAAGTGCAAAATACATATAAGAATTCAACAGGTTCAGAAAATGTTTTTCTAATTATTAGAATGTTTTCATTATTGATATATAATACAATTAATATAATATAATATAGGTATATAATCATATATAATCATATATTGCTCTAGTGGTTCAGATAAATAAAAAACTTTGATCTTATAGCACTATTTTTCTGAAAGAATCATTTTAAAAACAGTCCTTAGTATGTGATTTCAATAAAAATAGAGAAGGAATAGACATCCTCAGTGTGGCTGCAACCTGTATCATTAGGGAAGGATAGGAACCTCAGTTTGGTCTTTGCTTGATCGTTTTCAGGGAGTACTTGGCCTCTAGAAGAGGCTGTGAGCTCTAGAGACTGTTTGTAAGAATGATCACAGTCGAATATGAGTATGTATAAAACCCATATTTTGGGGGGAGCAGAGGAAAGAATAGAAAACATAGTAGGTCATTCAGAAAATGTGTCCTGAAATTGCCTTTTTTTTTAATCAAAGCCACATTCTTGAATCTTAATACGAAGGAAGCATCTGTTATATAATTAAATGTTTCAGAAATATCTGAACTTTCATCTCCAGAATCAAAGGCAACAAGCTTTTTCACTACAAATCTATTAATTATATTAAGGTTCATTAAAGACTTGGGAAACAAAAAAACAGGCTCTATGCTCAAAATTCCCAACAGAATTATTCTCTAGACTTTACTGACACTTGTTGCTAGAATCAATCTGCAGCTTCTCAGTGAAAGGGGGTTTCACTGCAAAGTGCTGAATCACTGCAACAGCAACAAAAGCCGTTCTGAAACCTGGCAGAACATAAAAGGCTGCAGCCCATCACCTGCCAGGCTGCCCCAGTGCCTAGCACAGGGACTTTTTCTCCCTCCCTCCTCCATCTGACACTTGTTCCAGCTGGCTCTGGCCACACCAGGGGTTCAGGAAGCCCCAAGAGCTTCAAGTTCAAGGCTGACATCTCTTCCTCCTAATCCTTTCTGTCCACATATTTGGTTACATAGGATTAAAAAGCAATGCAAACAGTGCAGTAAAAGTAGCTTGCCATTCTCTTATTCCAATTATTGATGTGCTTGATGAGCTGGCAAAGGTTTGGGAGGAGGTGTTTGCCATCACCACACTTCACAGAAGGGGCTAAAATAGGGAACTCCCAGGAGAGGGAAATCAGCAGTGACTGAACAAACTCTGCCCTACCACTTGGCTTTGTTGTCCATCAAGGAGCAGATATTTCCTCAAAGTACCACTGAAATTAGGCACACTTATCCAATAATGCCAGTGCCAGTGCCATGCCAGATGCTGGAGAACTATTACAGTCAACAGCGCTTTTTGTTCACGGAAATCAGAAACTGGGAGAAGCACATCATACTGACATCTAGAACCAGAGGGCCGTAATTCTGATTTATGATGAATATCCCCAGCTAATCTGTGTTAGAAGATGATCTGTGTGAGAAGACAAGTGTGCTTTTCCTTACTTGGCTGTGACAGCGCTGGAAATGTGTTCAGAAGAATACCCTGGGCTGTACCATAGCTCCTGGGGGCAGAAAGCAAATGCATGGCTTTTTAAGTCAAATTCTGCATGGATTTGGATCAAGAAGCCCTGCTGAACCCAGCAGACTACATCACTCCCCAATGGAAGACCATGGATTTTCCACTGATTGCATCAGTAGGTGCAAATTTTGCCCATTCCTCCAAAAGTCTCCATACTTTTTGAAGCTCCTGTAGTGCTGACCTCCTGAGCCAGTTCCACAGAGTGCAATTCAGCACAGACTACAATGCCAAGGACACAAGCCAGAAGTAAGGAGAAAAACAAGTGGAAAAATTACTGAGCATGCTTTAAAATAAACTGTAATTATATTTAGATATTGCAAAGATCTCTTACACTTTTGTTTGAAATTTAATTGTAGAGGTAATCAAATCTGCTACAGCATGCTTTCTTCATTTCCCTTTCCTTGATCCTTTAGGACTTTCTTTGGGCCTTTGGGAGCCACTTTCCTGCAGCTGCCTTGCAAGCACCTGCTTTGCTGCAAGTTCAGCCAACAACCTCACCCTTGGAAAATAAAGGAGGAGAAGGGAAGAGCTGTCAACAATAAAGCAACACTTAATTGTAACTATTGTTTGCAGTTTCTCCTGCAAAGCTAAGTAGCATTACTGTTCTGAGGGTGAACAGAAAATAGAATGTAAAATGCATCCCTTTTTACAGCTGGTTCAGAATTCCCATTAATACTGAGATTTAAATGAGAGAAAGAAGAGAAGCTTACTATATGTACTCATAAGTACAGGGGCTGGCAAAATGCCATCATATGTTTTAGAAGGAGAAGTCAGTGACTTAAAAAAGCACGGAGTTAATGTAACACCTCAGAAAACAAGGAGGGGACTGTTTGTGAGAGAATGCCAAGTTAGCACACTTGTCCTGAAAAACTCCCCCTGCCCTGCTAAAAACGGCTTCATTCCCGGGAGAACGTGCCATCTTCTCCTACAAGAACACAAAGAAAGAGCACAGCAAAGCAAAATAAGAATGCACATTACTTCTAGTCCATGAGAACAAATGTTAAAAGGCAAGCATTGTGCCAAAAATCCCTCTTACTGTCACGTAAAGACTTACTGAACAAAGACTGTTTGTCTCCGCTAAACTTTTTTTCCTATACCTCGTACTTGGCATGTCAAAAGTTGTTTGGCAGAAAAAAAAACCAAAGCAAAATCATTCAAAGCTTTGGGTTTTTTCCGCTTCCTTTTCATCTTTAGAATGTTGAAAACTCAGGTACTATCTTTGCATACACAACAATTCATCTTTAATTTAATAAATGATCTCTTCAATGTATTAATGGCTAGCGATGCATATAAATTAGCATTTATAAAAATCAATTACATTGTCTCATAAGACAGAGGAGAAACCAAGACCTTCATCACTGGATCATTTGTATTTATCTGTTAATTATAAACCTTAATTGTCTCTTCTTATCAGATTCATTTGCATAAATTGCATAAGTTTAACGTTTAACAGGTTTTAATACCAGAATACAATTATTCTTTAAGCATTCTTCGTTGAAATATTCATTATTAATTATAGCATTAAAATTAGAAGTTCTGATAATTGACCTTGGCTTCTCCTTGGCTCATCATCATCTGTCCATTGAGGTCATTTGTCTCATGATTATACATGCTTTGTGGCTCCTTATTACTGATGTACTGAGTTTTAATTGTACTTTATAGCCTGTCACATTTCTCTGAATTTTGACTTAAAGCAGAATATTATGCAGAGTTCCACAAAAGTGGACTTTTTATAGTGTATTCATCCTCTTAGTATATCTACACATAATGACATGGTGGGTGAAAGGACTTTTGCTATATCTGGACTTTTAGGTAGAACTATTTCTATCCTGTTGAGGAAATACTTCTTTTCAACAGACAGCTTAGGAAGTAAGAGAGACATTTAAGCTCTCAGCTAGCCTTGGGAAAAAAAAGAATTAGCCAGGTATTACATTTGACAGATGATCTAATAGGCTCTTGTTGTTCATGACTGACCAGTCATCTCTAGCTGCCCTTTTCACTTTAAATACCGTTGGGGTTTAAGCCCAGGAAATAATGAAATAAGAGAAAAGGTGACCAAGACCAAATGTTGACAGAGGTATTCACCTGAATTTGGCTGACTTGAATGTAAAGATTTTTTGCAAAAATCATGCAGTGCAGGAGTGAAAACAAGTGGGTTTTCTCCTCTGTCAGATCATCCACTATGTTTCACATACAGGATTTACTGTGCTGGAGTTTCCTTCCAGTCAAAATTATTCATGCTACTCAGTTAAGTAAATATTTTAGATAACATCAGGTATATGTCCAAGGAGAGAGACTAATATTTAAAAAATATTAAACAAGGCTTTTTTATATTGCCTACAGTTGCTATTATTAAAATGCTAGAGGTGCCTCAGGTCAATAGCTTTTAGCGTATTCTTCTTAAGGAAGTCTGGTAAGGAAACACTGAGTCCAGTCTACTTGAAAATTTCAGTATCTCCTTTGACTTACCTGTGCTCCCTAATTCAAAGATTCAAAGCTACTGCACTCTTGTCTGAAAAGCATGACCGATGTATTTCCAGCCAATTGCTGGTACCAGGGTTTCCCAAGTTCAGTTCTCAAATTCAAGTAAAACCTGAGAGTTACTCAGCACAAATAATTTTTTTGCACCAGACTTTCCTCTGCTGGGATTTCCAATGCAATAGTCTATGCATGAATCAACAGAAAACGAAAATGAGTAGTGGGTGTTAGTGTCATCACAACTGATTTGGTGTATCTTCATCACGACTCACCTGTCCAAGAGCACACAGATTATGACTCCTGCTGATGGGGAGCCTAAGGAGAAGTGGCCTGGTTACTATCAGGGCATGCAAAGTAGAAGTAATAGGAAATTGTCAATGCTTCCAACAGAGTGTTACAGACTAAGACTTATGACTAAATGAAGGAATGCACAGATCAATTGTTAGTCCAGTCCATAATCGTTGTAATAATTTGAGGTTCCTACTTGATCCCTCAAAGGAGACCAATACTTGGCACTAATTTGAAGAGCATTGCCATTTTTTTCCTGCTTGAAGGTCAGCTACAATTATGTATTTCATCTCAAAGCCAAATTGCTAGAAAATGCTTCACTTGGTCACCACCCTGATGCCTGATTAACTAGGTGGACATCTTTTCTGCAAATATATTAACGACCTTGGTTTACATTTAAAGGAAGGCTGCAAGTACCTTGTACATGTTATTCTTTAATCCCCTCATTTTGCAAAAAGAGCCTGAAGCAAGAAGCAGTCCCCTCTGTTGCCTAAGACGTTTTGTAGAAATTCTGCAGGAGAGAGTGCTCAGTGTATGTTGACCAGAACACCGCAGGGAAGCCGTGCCTTGTGTGTGCTGGACTCTCTCCAAGCAGGGACTGCAGCTGAGCTCCTGCCACACTTGAGATTTCCTGTTCCTCCACCACCCACGTCCCCTGGCCCAGCTCTCCCCAGGAGCATTCCCTTATGCCAAAGAAGCGGGAACAAACAATTTACAGATACCTGCACCCTGAGCATCTGCTGAGTCACAGAACAGGAGTTAAAACCCTTAACAACAGTTCCGCCCACATTAACAGCTATACGCTACACCCTTTATTGTGCAGTGGGAACATAAGGATGTCACAGAAATCTGCAGACTGTCAGAGGTTATTTCACAGGCAGTTTTCTGTTACTCTCACCCTCTGTTTAGTTTCCTTCTGAGGAAACCGATCTAACCGCAAGAGGATTGTATTCCAGGCAGATCCATTACCGCTGCCCGGGAGTGCCAAGCATGTGGCAATTCACCCCTGTTACATCCACATACCACGGAATTACGGTCAGCCTGGTGGCTGCTGATCCCCAGCAGACCTAATCCTACCTCAAATCACATGGTTTGAGCCACTGTCTTCAGCTCCAGGCAGCATGAGCAGTTTCAGGTAATCAAGTGTGATATGTCTAGGCTTTCCTATACAAAGTTCTCCTAGCAGAAAATGTTTATATGGAATTTTTTTTGGTTGGGTTTTTGGTTTTGGTTTTTTTGTGATTCTCTGTAGTGCTGGCCAGGAATGAGGCAGTTAGTGGTAACAAAATGAAGGTGGGCTGACAGGACAACCTAAGTGCTACATTCTGTTCATGTTCCCTGTGATTTCATGAGCCCTCTGTCAAAGCTGTCACATATAATGTGGTTTGCTTTTTTTTCAGAATACAGATTCTTCCTTCTATCTACAAAGAAACTCATTCAGCAGGCTTTTCAGCTGCTGGGTTCAATGCCTGTAATTTCATTTAAAAAAAATGAAGGGGAGAACCCTTCACCGGAATGTTTGGCTCTTTTTGTGCTCAGATCAGTCAAACCTAGGTTGCCCAGAATGTCTCCCCCTGGGTATGGAATGAAGGTCCAGCCTCTTCACCTCTGCAAAATATCTCCCTTTAAGTCTGCTGTCCAAGTCCCTCTGCTGCCATTGTGCCATGTGTGCCAAGGAGCTGCAAACGCACCTGACTTCTACTGAGCTGTTTATCTCTGCTGTATATTCCCACTTCTTGTCAGGCATATAAGGAGCAGATGAGGGATGTGGGGTCGTTTAGCCTGGAGAAAAGGAGGCTCAGGGGTGACCTTATCACTCTCCTCAGGGTGTAGCCAGGTGGGGCTTGGGCTCTTCTTCCAGGTAACCAGGGACAGGACAAGAGGAAATGGCCTCCTGCATAGAAAGCTACTTTATGCAAAGAGTTATCACAGAAGAAAACATGGCCACATAATCACATAGCTTTTTCCTCCCAAACCCTGTACAATGTCATTACAGAAATGTAATGTCTTTGAAGCAAGACCTGCACCACCCTATGTACAGTTGGCAGGGTCAAGCCATGTGGGTATTTCCAAGAGCAATCACTGACAGGATGATGATCATGCTGACAATGAAGGATAATTCCTCCTGATTTCATAAGGTTACCATTCACAAATAATCCATCAAAGAGTATACCCATATTAGATCTCCTGCAAAGAAGTCCGGCATTTTTCTTAACTGCCACTTTGCATGAAAAAGCCTCTCATCACGAAAATTAAAACTTTGGAGGGGCCTGTTTGAAGAGGTAGATCATCAGGTTAAGTCTCCAAACAAACCAGACCCAGGTGACTTTGGCTCTTGACTGTAGAAAACCAAGGTCTTACTCCATTGCCAAAGCTGAAACACTAGTTCTCAAATTCCCTTGCAGGCAACAAGATTGCATCCCAGTGTAAGACAGGATGAACAGGTTTGACCCTAAAACCATGTTTTACTATCCTCAATACTAAGAGGTTTTCCCTATTTGCCTCTAGAATATACTGCAAACACTAAATCCTTTCTTGTGATTATGTAGAGCCCCATTCATTACATTTATGGAGGAAAAAAATCCCATGCTGACCTCTAAGAAAACTTAACAGAGCCTTAACAGAGGCCAAGTTTGTTTTCTCACTATTACATCTGTATGAGAGGATACTCGGATCCCTTTCTTTTCCTGGAATACAAGCAGGTTTCATGTTTCCCCTGTGTATAATGAAAGTACTTACCCTCTGGCCAACTCAGATTGCTGCTTCTGAAAATTGTTTTTCTCTCTGGTTTTATTGAGCAATGTAATTATTTGAATTGCAAGAGAACTGTCTGAAGAAAATCTGGGATATCAAGGCCATCAACTCACAGATTTCCTAGACAGTCTGGGGCTCTAACAAAGCTTCCTATCTTTTTCTTTGCATAACAAGACAATAAAAGTGCAGTCACTTAAAGAACCAGTTTGCAATGTTGAGATATGCAATTTAAAACCCAGTAACTCAGTTATGGGGAACTTTAATATTTAATGTGCAGATTAAGTGCACATTTAAAAACTCGTGAATGCATGCAGCTCATACAAGCTGCAGAACATACTTTGCTTTAGCACAAGGTCCCTGGCACTTCAGAAGGATGAAGCAAAGAAAACAACACACCTTGGTGACCTTATAATTCTTGCAGCTGACAGGATATCAGATTCTTCCTACATTACAAGGTAAGTTTACATTCTCCCCCTATAATATGTCCTCCCTTCATTCAGACCCCCAGCAAAGAACTGCACTGTCCCCTGCAGCGTGTAAAACAGACAACAGTCTGCATCCTGCTCTAGAAAAGCAGGCAAATGAAAAAAGAGGTAGTGGAAAATACAGAAAAGCCATTAGGTCTTGTTTAAAAGCAGGTAATAAATATATCAACAAAACTGGGGCAATGAAGTCACACTCTGCCAGTTCTCATAGCACCCTGCAGCAGGGACAGACATGGTATTTGCTTTTTGCAAGAAGGGTCATGCTAAGGTGTTCATGGGACACTTCTGATTATTTTGAGCTTCTCTGGTTCCCTCTCAGCTGTCCCTGTGCAGAGCCCTTCTACTTAGCAGGAGGAAAAAACATTCCTACACTTAGCAGTTACACATCTAACTAAAGCTTTGCTCATTGTGCTCCAGAACACATCAGACCTGTGCTGGTTCTCTACAGCGAGGGCCTTAGCTGAGGCCTTGCATGAAACTCCTGAAAAGAGATAAATGCTGCTGGCCACTCATTCTGTTCTTAAGTCCCTAAGAAACAACTAGTCTAACATTTCCAGGAATCCCACTCCAGGCTCCAGAGAAAGATGAATTTTGTGTATAGCCTTTTAAAATTTAAGAAACAGCTTTTGATTGAGATAGCTCTGCTTTTTGATTAAAGTAAAAAAGCAAGTGGAGCAGAGCTTCTCAATAGTACTGAACTTTACAGTGCATGCAATAATTTAAGAGTGTGAACAGCATGCATGAAGTACAAGCATTTAATATTAATGCTGTATCTGAAGTGCACAAATAAAAGATAATTGAGTCAAAAATTTAAAATAAACCCCATACTTCTCCAGAGTGCAGAGTTCAAATGGAAGTATTAAAAGGGGTCTGAAGTTGATTGTCATAGTCCTCTCTTTGCAAGTATTGGGTAATAAGCCAGATACACCCCATGAATCATGCCAGGGGCTTCAAAGAGGTTATACTGGCTCTAAGCATCCCACAACATTCATGTATTGACCTTATAATAAATATTTGGACCTTCTTGTCCTTCATAATGCATGAACACTTGGGTCCAGATTAAGAGTATTAAAGTTCCTAATGCTTCTGAAATGGCATTGATTTCAGTGGACCAGTAGACACAAAGGTAGAAACCACGAGTCTTAGCCAGTTACTACAACATGGCACCTAAAATTTCATTTATAACCAAATGGAATATAATAAAACTTTACATAAAATGCAGGAATATAAGAATAGAAAAGGCAATAAGTTGTGTGCATTCTGTTTAGACTTTTTATTTGTTTTTAACTAAAAAAATCTAGAGTCTCATAGTGAAGATTACTTTTGCCAAGGATGTCGATAGGAGTAAAACACATTAAATTATATGATGGGACTCTGAAGTAGAGACAGAAATTAGGTTTTTCACAGGCAACCTTTTAAGCAACTATCAGCAACATGGTCCTAGCACCAAGGGTCACTAATTTTGGATTTAACGCACAAGAAAACAAGAGACCATGAAAGAATATTTGCACATCCTATTTCAGTGTGAGACAACTGAAGACACTGAAATCTCTATCAAAATTAGTGACACCCTAGAAGCTGAATTTTCCATTAGCTGCAGGAAAAACCTTTCAGCCGTATTGAATAGCAATAGCTATTATACATGCTTGGATGAGGCAGCTTCATTTCTCCTTTATCAAGCTGGTTTTCTCTTTACTAACAGCTCTCTATCCAAGTGCTCAGAAAGCTACTTTTAAATACTTTTATATTTTCAGAGGCTCATGCTAAGTCTGCCTTTTTCATCCAAGACAGTGATTTCAAACTGATGAACCTTTAGCTATGAGGATCTAAAGGTCATTTAGGGAGTGTTGCTTTCCACGTAGCTGATTCTCACCATATACTCAGCTTCTATGCAGCTGATTTACTTCTGCACATAACCAATCCATTCCTTCCTGTCAGAAAACGTTTTTTATTTTACTCCAACCATTCTCACACATCACTGACTGCATGGGCTAAAAACTTTTTCTTTTAGATGTACTTTGTCTTCCCTTTCTCTGTTGTCACTGCTTCAAGTGGAAAAGGATTCCAGTGTCTGGGTAATTTAGCCCATTCCCAGGGATTCCTCCAGATCACCACCATCTAGTAGAAACACCAAGGAGGGTGTTAATGCAAGTACCACAGACCACCTGAAATTATCCCCCCTCTTTCTGAATTCACTAGTGATGCTCTGGCTCCTCCTGATAGTCTTGAGAATCACAAAGAATTTATTGCCTCAGTGCTATGTTGTGCCTTCAAAGATCTGAAAAGCAACTTAGTGTTCCAGAAAAGTTTGTTCCGCTGTTTTCTGAAGCCTAAATGATCTAAGTTCTGGATTTTCATTACTCATATAATTGGAATATAATTCTAACTCTGTAAAAGTGTATATTAGTCAAATTTAAGTTTAAATTTTTTTTTTTAAAAAAGGAAAAAAAAAAAGAAGTCCCAGAAGTCTCCACTGCTAAACTTCTAATCATCTTCAAACCATAACTTGTGTTTGGTCTTCATTCTGCAGCCTAGAGCTTGTCACAGTGTTGCTCATGTCATTTCCATGTTCTCATACATTCATTAACACTTTAAACAATGAAAAAAATGTTTATTATGGGTGTGTTTTGGAAATGAAATGAGCTCTTGAGCTCTCAAAGGAAGGAGGAATTCTTGGGCTCTCACTTCAGCTGGCTGGGCCCTGGAGCATCTGCTCACACATACACGGTGATCACCTTACCTGGTTTTAGAGACTTATTCTGACCCTGCTGCAAATTCTGCTGCTTCTAGTGACATCCAGCAACAGCAGCTGTCAGTGAAGCTGGGAATGCTCCCAGTCACAGAGCAGCAGGTGCAAAATGCTCTTCTACCCCAACTCATTAAATACCTTAGGACTTGGGAAAATGAGGGTAAAAGAAAGAGAATCAGGTTATATACTTCATTCCTGGCTGAAGTACATCCTCAAGTTCCAGCCACTAGAAGACTCTATCCATTCTTCTGTGTTCTTTACGGGCACAGGCACCACTTCCAGAGGCAAGATCTTTCCCTCTTTAAATGCAAAATTATAAAGCAACTCAAACCCCAAATCTCAGACTTGCCAGGAAAGTAGCCATACCAAAGGGTGATGCAAGAGCCTTCAATTCAACAGCCCAACTTGCTATTTTTAACACACAGGATAGCCTATGCCAATTAAAATTAAATGAAGTCTCAGATTTTCCTACTAGCTGTATTTCAGGTCCAAGCAGCTTGACTCCCCTCACAGAGTATCAAGCCCTTCCAAACACATAGAGAACAATTTTGATATGTTGACTGAATGCAGCAAAGTGGTTTTTTTCTTTCTCTCTCTAGCTTAAAAATAAATCCTAGTGAAGATTTGGTAAATTTGGTGGATATCATTTCTACCACTCTTTACATTCAAATCTGCACAGCATGATATAACACTTCCCAGTGCTGTATAGGGACTTGGGCTAAGGAGCAGTTTCTGTTAAGCACATTTATCCCATTCTTTCCTCTTTTGCTCAGTG
This sequence comes from Bombycilla garrulus, assembly GCA_013400315.1. NCBI lineage: Eukaryota > Metazoa > Chordata > Aves > Passeriformes > Bombycillidae > Bombycilla > Bombycilla garrulus. Next base: position 1,165,513 of record VXBU01008676.1, on the reverse strand, counting down.
GAATTCTTGAAAATATGTAAGTATTTGGAGGTCACATCAATTATTGCAATCTAAGATGCCATTTCTGGATTGAAAGTAAGAGCACTTTCAGTTTAGCAAGAATTAACAGAGGTTGTTAAGGGTGTCTGACATTTTTTGACCTTTGCTCTTCTCTTTCAGAGTTTGAATAGGTCTGATTTAATTAGGCAGAAACTGTTTAAGAACGAATGCAAATGTAAAGGCTCAGAAGGAAGGATACATGTGTAAGAAAAATTATCAATTCAGTATCCTCGAACTGCAGCCAAACAAATCATAGTTCACATTGATGAGGACAGAGTCAACAGGAGAAATTCTACTGGTTGGAAATCAGGAAGAAGTCATGCCAGCACCAAACTATGGTTAAGGAAAGTCTGAAAGTGAACGCAGTTCATGATTTTTTTAGCTAGAAACATAGACAGCCTTTGGTATTACCCACACAGAAGCACAACAATTTTTCTGTCTGGCCACCTCATCCCCCTACGCTCAGGATTGTTTTCCCTCTGAAGGAAGGAGCCTTTTCTCTAAGGGAGAAGGAGAAAGAACAGAGAAATTCAAATAACCAGAAATTCCCAGACAAGCAAAAAGCCTTAGGGTCCCACACATTATCTTTCTCCAGTTTGGCTTGGAACCTGGAAAACAGGCACTGACATCAAATTAAAAAGCATTTTCTGGAGCTGATAATCTGTGTAAGTCAGCTAAGAGCCAGCTGGGGGTGAGGGGTTCAGAAAATATGTCCTTTTCTCACTGTTCCTTACTGGAGTTTTAAAGGGGTAGTTTAGCCCCAAACATAATGTTTAGCTCCTGCTCCAAACTAGTACAATCTGTCATGACCCTGGCTTTTATTCTTGTCACCTGGCCTTCTTCCACACATTATTACTACTTCCATTGTCTCATCTCCTAAAAACACAGGGACACTGACATAAAAATATTCCTGCTCTGTGCCTAATGGAAACATACAGCACACAGAGTCTCCCCAAAGATCCGTAATGTCAAAGCTTTGAGAGGAAAACTATATTATATCCTAGGTCTAGGTTATTCCAACAAATGTAAACAGAACGTTACAACTTCTAAACTTAACTGACCAGCAGCCCACATGCCACTACCAAATGGCTAATTTATCTGCATCACTTACTATACATCCTTTATCAGAACAGTCTTTTTAGAATAAGGTCATTAGCTTGGGAAAGAAAAATAAATCAGAGTACAGTTGCATAATTATTTTCAAAAGCTTTATGGAAATCGTTACATCATTTAGGCTGTAGAACGGAATCTTCTAAACGAGTGACCCTCGGGTGTCCGGACCTGATCTGTAGCTCTGCTAATTTACAACACAAATCTGATCTTGTGCAGGTGGGAGCAGATGCACATGCATGCACATATATATGCAGGTGAAGGTGGAGTTGATGTAATCAGTGGCGGCAGGAATAAAACTCCAGGAAATCATATTATATATATATTAAAAAAAAAATAAAAGTAGTTTATGTATTAGGGTATTATCTTAAAAGGAAAACAGAAGTATATTTACACAATGGATAGGAAAAATTTTACAAAACAGATAAAGGTAAAAAATATTTCCCTCTAAATCAAGATAAGTGAAAGGCAGGGAAGGGAAGAATAGGAAGCCTGTTATCACGAAACCCCAGGAGATAACAGTGTGGAACTGAAGGATAAAAGCTTAGATAAAGGCAATTAAAATATTTTCTATGGTGCATTAGATTTGGACTTCATTCTAGTTAGTGTTTTGGAGTCCATGCTGATACAAGCTAAAACATACTAGAGATATCCAAAGCAATCAGTATTATCTTTATAACTACAAAAACAGGGAGTCTAGCTCACATCCATGTTCTGAGGCTATTGCTCTTTTCCACCCTCAGCCACACTGGGGTGAACAGAGAATAAACTGTAAAGAGAAATCAAGTAAAACTGCATACCTGGGAAATAAAGGATTTCTAGGATGAAATTAAAATCTGTATTAAAAATGTGAATTACAGTCAAATGGAGATGTGGGCCTTTTGAAACGAGTAAACCCCAGCACATGTCATGGGATAATGCACCAGGTATTACACTACATAAAATATTTGTCATGGGTTCTTCCACACAGAAACCCAAGACAAAAGTAAAGCAGAAAACTTTCAGTAACAGTTGTAATGAAATGTTTATTGTATAACTGAAGAAAATAAGATTGAACGATAAATAGAGAAGCATGACAACAAATCACATTTGAAAACCAAATTATAAACTTTTGGCCAATAACAAAAAAATGGGGGGAGTTTATGTTGAACAAGTGGTATGGAAAGAGTGCAGTTAAAGTAATAGAAAGATTCAAGCACCTTCTGCATGGCTTTGTGCCAAGAACCAAAAATTCCTGCAGTTCTTTTTATGATAGCATATACAGACTTGATTTATTCCAGGGGGATGACAATTCAGCCCACATTTTTTGACAGAAAGTAAAATACTCAGATATTTGCATCCATGTCTGCCAGGAACAAAAGTGAGTTTTAGGCAGACTTTTCCTTCCCTCTTCTGAGGGAACATCAAAGTGTTGCTGCCAGCAAATTACAGCTCAGGGAGCTGGGACTTTGCTTGGCCCACACAGAAGAACGTGCACTGAAGCTGCTGAAACCAAATATTTGGTTTCTTCCAACAGCCACAGGAAGCTGAGACCCTTCAAAGGAAGTGTTAGTCTCAGATGAATCTTCAGCACTGTTCAAAAACTCAGAATTGCTCAAGACCAACAGTTGCCAGGCATTCAGTTTGATATGCTAAAGAATTTTTTATCATCCATAACTAACTTCTGAAAACCCACGTCTGAAAACAAATTTCTCCTTTGTTTTTTCATGCTTTGCCTGAATGTTTTCATTGTTTCCCTACTGTGGCAATGAATACAATGCTAATACTTTCCATTTCCCAAAATCCTGCATCAGAGCCATGCAGTAAATATAGACCTTAATTCACAGTTCTCCTGATGGCTCTCAAGAGCAACAGTTTTCAGTTCAGGGGAATTTGATGATCCAGCAGGAAAACCTAACAGAAATCTTGGCTTAATAGCTTCCATAGCTTTAAGGCATCTTGCAATAGTTCATTTCTGTTCACCACAAGATCAGTTATTGGCCAAACCCTCTGGCTATTGACCAGCTTATCTCGTGCTCTTGGGAAACATGGATATTCACTTTGATTTAATCTTTAGGTGGAAATTAATGAACTAATTTCAGCAACTGAACACCTGAACCACTGCTTATTCCTTCTGAAGAGGCCAAAATTCAAATATTGAAACTAAATCTGAAATTTTTGATGTCATCTCACAAAGGAGGAAGGCAGAGCTGCTACACTGGCAAGTCCTTAGATTCTGAAAGCCTCCTGAGAGCTGAAATAGCACAGTATATGGGTGAAAGACCAAACCAACAAGCTTCAAAAAGAAAAGTAAACTGAAACTTCAGGCCTTAATCTGCTGCCTTTCAGCCATGCAGATAGCATTCACTATAAATAACTACTTCATTACATTGGCTGCATTTAATTTCAGACCAAAAAAGGCCCCTCAAACTTACCACAACAATTCATACTCCAAAGGAGCCATAAAAGTGGAAGTCAGTATTTGAAAAAATAATATTTCGCAACTTGACCAGAGAGTTATCTAGGATGCATAGTCTGGAATCCAGTTATTTTGACAAATGTGGAAAGGTTTTCTGATCCCTTGAGACAGGCAGTATCTCCTCCACTTTTACTCTTTGGCCTTTTGATTTGCATATGGAACCAACAAAATACTAAGTGGTAGGACCTCCAGGCACAACATTGGAGGGAGAAAGCTACCAAAATACATTCTGCATCCTGAGAGATATCATAGACTGGCTTTTAGGTCACTTAATGCTATTACAGAGTGTTTCAGAAATGCGTATAACACTGAACCATGCCATCCTTTTTTGCTACCACAGGATATATCACTTTGGCATACTTCTATATATGAATTGTGCCCAGGAGAGATAGCAAGCAACTAACAGCCAAAGTTGATATCATGCATACCTGGTTCATTATGTATTTTTTGCAGAAGTTTGACATAAACCACCTTAAAGATGTCACTGCTTTTCTACATGTCTTGACTTAACCTATATGAACATTTTATATTGGTGTTCTCCTTACTGAAAGCTATTCCATTTACCTGGAGTCACACCTCATCCAATTTCATTCTCACCCTTCCTGAGAAACAAGATTTCCTCCCTCAGGCTTCACATATAGCAACCATAGGCCAGCTTTGCAACACCCACCAGCACAGCATCAAAGGAGATAAGTGTCTGTTGAAATATTTAGTAACTTGAATTCTGTGCCACAACACAAACCCAATCTTTAAGAAACTTCCTCCCTATGTGTGAGTTAGATAAACACCTATTCGGAGGAAAACACAACTAAGCTGTTCTGTGAAGTAGAATAAGGAAAGTAAATGGTTCAGACCCAACTCAGTCACTCTGAAGCTGTTACAAAGGCCATCAAAAGAACACAGGTGTTACAATACCAGTCAGCAAACCTGCTATCTCAGTGGAAACCTCAACAGGCTGATGACTGATCCATCTAGAGGGCTGAATGTTCCAGGACCTCTAAAACAAGGGCATCCCTGCAGAGAAAGCAAACAAGTTGGTACTGACACTGTTTGTGCTCTATAGAAAATGCACCAGCTCCCAGCAGTGTAACATAGGAGTTTTCCGTAACCCTGAGGTAAATACCTATTTATTAAACTGCTGCAGGGAAGTTCTGCACTCAATGCAGGCAGGAATTAAAGGAGGCTCTGTCAGGACTCACTGGCACTGTTATGAGATAGACCAGCATGAAAGATCTGCTCAGGAGACCCTCACAGGCATTCAGCTGGAGGAATTTCAAATCCAGATTTAGTGAGGTGAGGAGTATATAACAACCAGCATCTTACACAGAGAGCCTGTGTATATCTTGGCAGAACCCTGCCGCCCCTCACGACCGTCAGCACTTCAGCTACACCCATCCTCACCTGACACTGAGCTCCAGAAGACCACGAACTCCAACAGGGTCTGGCTTCACGTTAGCTCAAGGCCCTGATCACACCCTTTTGCCACAAATCCTCTGCTCGGATGATGAGAATGTGGCACCTGCAAGAAGCCAAGGATGAGTTCAGAAGCAGCCTTAGTACAGCAGAGAAACACTCCTGTCAGCACAGAATCCTTTGCTGCATCTTGCCAGTTTCACAACCAATTTAATCAAGTAAAAATGGGACTACCAGCAAGAACAACTCCTATTTCCAGATAATTTTCATTCCTGTGCTGACTATATCTAGCACAATGTGTACATTCACTTTTCTAGGAGCAAAACAATCTGGACTAGAACAATTTTAACCTACTGGAATAACTGAGACTGTGAGATGAAAACCAAGGCCATCTGAAACCTAAAAAATTGCCTGAAGGCATGTACTAGCTTTCACACCCTTATGCCTCTTCTGCTTCTCCCCTGCTGGCAAACTCACAGGCACAGATACTCAGCATTTAACAATTATTCTTACTCCATTTTCTTTGCTGCTAAATAAACATTACTTAAGAAAAGAAAATTTATGAGCCATTCTGTAATTAGAAATCCACTCTGAAAGAAAAAATAGCCTGATATTAAAATAACTCAAATTCCCTAGTTGGATCAGATCTACCTAGCACGGGATGGGAATCCAGTTTTTAAATGATGAAGGAAACCACAGAGCAGCACACACTGAGATATATGTAAAGAGAAATCCAAGTAAATATTGGCCATTCTGCTGGTCAAACACAACTGACCCCTAGCAAAGCTTTCAGAAGTGCCTCAGGCAAATTTCAGTCTGTTTTAAGATAGAGTTATAAATTTAGCATAGGTATCAAAGAAAATTTAAAAATAGCATGGCCACAGAGGTATAGAGGTATAGAGCTGCTCCTTGATTTTATGAGAGTAAATGTATGGAAGCCAGGAGAAAGGTGCTGGTGGTAGGAAAGAAGAGGAAATAAAAAAAATAATAAAAGAAAATAAAAAAAAAAACCAACCAACAAACAACCACCAACAAGGAAATGACTACTCAAATAACTTCAGATGAAAAATCTGGGGGAGTGATATCACTGGAGCCTTGTCCTACAAAGTCTCTCAATACTGGTCTTAAAGACACCTGGTCATTTGGAGCTGCTGTCATTTTAGACTTTTCCACAGCAGGGACTCAAGACAAAAAACAAGTTAAGGAAAGAGGGACTCCATATGCTTAAGGAAGGTGATCAGAGGTAAGAAATCAGTTTAAGAGGTAGTAAAATGCAAATCCCAGCTCAGGAGAATAATTTGTGTGGGGAGACCATTCCTAAAGGCTCCTCTTGAGCCCTCTGATTCCTCTTGTAGAAGGATTTGCAGATAATATTTTCCCCACTCACAAAAGCATTATTTTAGAGGCATTTTATTGATGCAACACAGACAGTATGGGTAAGCTTACCGTGACAATTTTACATGAATGACTGTGTTTGAAGCCCAGTTCCAATATTTCTGCACTTTAAAAGCTAGTATAGAGATTTTATAGTTGCCTAAATAACAAAAGCAAAATATTCCTCCAGGGAGAAGGGAAAACATAACGGATACTTATTATCTAGAGAATTGTTTACACTCCAGTATTTGTGCTACAAAGGTTGATTAAGTGATGTGAATAAAAGTGATAAAGGGAATTAATTTTCAGCCATGGGCTGCATTAGAGCTTAGGACAGTCCCTCTGCTTTGCAGGTGAGAATGGAGGTTGGAGGGGATGTGGTGCAGAAGTCATGCAAACTACTTTTGATCTGTGCAGTCACTCGATGTGATTCATTTGCTGAGACACACAGTAAGTGCAAGACTTCAAGCCCTTTAAGCACAGGTCACACACACACACAGAGCCTTTTAGAAGTTTCATTTCTCAGTCCTTAAACTCCCTCTGAGCTGCTCTGCAGTGAGAATGTCACCAGGTTTCTAGAACAGAGCTGCTATTACAGAGCATGGGAGAACCTTTACTTCATTAAGAAGAGTTCATACAATACAAATCGCTCTTAGAGAATTTAAGAATCTCACAAATAATTCAAAATAACTTTTCACATAGTAAGCCTTAACTACATTGCTTCAGTGCTTCTGCCACAGCTCTGCTTTACACACTCTTCTGGGCAATCCTGGAAGTTTTTTTCTCTGATGTATAATACACCCGCAACTTAACAGAGTGGAGGGTGTAATTGACACTTTCAAAAGTTAACAGAAGTGTTTTAAGGGGCAAGGATCTAGTTAAATGCATTTCCCACAAGCAAAGCATTCTAAATATTTATCTCCTTAAACTTACATAACATTCACATGACTTCTGTCAGCGGTATACACAGGAAATAAAATTTTACATCAATACTGTAAGGCCCATGTAGAACATTTTATAGATAGACATCACAACACAGTAGGAGGAACACCTTACTGGAGGAAGTTAGGAAGGCGTGTTCTCCACACTAAAGAGCCTCCAGTCCAGCTGACTGTTAAAAGAAAAAAAAAAAAAAAAAGAAAAAAAAAGAAAAAAAAAGAAAAAAAAAGAAAAGCCCAGCTGTTAACATGTAGCTGCTTTACTGAAAGATCCAACTTCTACAGGGACTGCCCAGTGTAAAGGTCCCACATTGTGCAGCAGAATCTCTCCAAGCTGAACTCGGGCAACCCCTGAGGAGAAGGCATGTCAGTTCCTCTTTTCAGTTAATCCTTGGCTTTTTTCCAAAGGCCTCTCCAGAAAGGATAATTAATGCTAATTACAGGGTTTGGATTTTTTGAAATGAAGTACACAAACCTCCATTTCTCTAAAAGTGGGCCCTATTAGATGCTGAAATAAAGAAATTAAAGACTTCAAAGGGTGTTTTTTTACTAATTCTCTGAGCCATTCAGTGCATCTTGCTTCAAAAATAAGTTGCATTAAAATTAAGTTGCTTTTAAAGCAGCAGCGGTCTCTTGCTTGTGAGCCAGTCTACAGCTCTGAATTTCTATCAGGATTCTTAAAGACAGGCAGGAGAAAAAAAAAATGCAAGAGAAATACACTTTTCACTTTCAAAAAGTAATATAAAACGCATTTTTAGATTTCCTGTGGAATTGCTCTAAACCAGTGATTCAAACAACACAAAACATATGAATTCTCACTTTAAAAAGTCAAAGTCTCCAAACAGAACCAACTATAAACTTTCATTTGTACAATATTCACAAATATGGCATCGTGTTTACTTATTCTAATCCTATACCACACCTTCATTTTTTTTCTTTTTATTTACACAACAATCATAAGCATTTCATCTCATTCTCCCTTTCTCCCTCTCTGACAGATTCCTTATGTATTAAGATTTCCTCTGCAGAGTGCAGCACTTCTGGCATCAACAATGGTATCCTGGAGTTGCCCAGGGCTAGAATTTGGTACATCCTGACCATGTTTCCAGAGTTCCTTCAGGGAGCAATGAGGGATAATTGAGGATTGCTGCTCCTGCTACTACATTTTATTTGCACTGTTGTAGCTTCTGGATACCACAGGCAGGTGGAAGCATCCTATTGTGACAGACACTTAAGGGCACATGATGAAAAGCTGTTCCTTCCTCAAAACGTCTACAATCCAGGCAAGACTGTGGATGGGAGAAGGAGTTGGATGTAAGGAAGTCAGAATCCACAAGAGTTGTCTTCATTCAAAGAGAGAAGGACAATATGCAATACTGTAAAGAGTTGGAAAAGTCAGGGGGGAAAGGTCAACTCAAACAATTTCTGCCATTTTATGAAAGTTTTCAAGTCCACTAGCTAGAGAATGAATGAGTTCTGCTCTAAACTATTAGCAATCCTTTTGTTTCAATTCCTTGCCCTGAAAATGCTGTCCACAGGAAGGACAAAGCAGCAGGGTGGTGGATTTTGCCCTCCCAAGAGCCCAATCTCCCCTTCAATTAAATTTAATTCGGGTAACAAAATAACTTGAACATAAAGCTCAGATCTGTTCTTGCACACACTGTGAATGAAGAAAATCAGCAGCTGATGTGAATGGAAGCAAACTGAAGCAGCGCCAGGTTAAGCTGTACCAAAAGCAGGCCCATGGACCATATTGCTGAGGGGATTTTTACTAGACCTTCTCAAAACCTGTCTGTCCAACGTCCTCAATGCCAAACCCAGCTCTAAAGTCCTAAAGAACCATCAGAAATAAATCAAACTAGTCCCCAGGCTGTCCACAGCAGAAGTATCTTGGGCTCTGATATGCATTTCAGACACGGAGACTTAGAAATCCTTTCATAAATAGCAGCTCTTTTCTCATAAAATTATCAGAAAAAATGAGAGACAAAATATTTATTTTCACTTTTTCATTCCACCTCATCTATTGCAGATGGCACCTGAGCAAACAGATGTATTTTTTTTAATAAAATTCACCCAAAAAATATAAGCATGCGTTTTTGATGACTTACACCTGAGCACTCATTTAAAAGTTCATATTATACTTTTTTTGTGCATGTAATGTTCATGTGAAATGCATTATGCACTCTCCTGACTCACTTCCAAATACTGTGAGAACAAAGAAAAATCCTTCCCATCACGTAAAAAGCCAGAAATGTGCTACATGACACTGATTCAGAGGTTTAAAAAGACCTTTTCGCTTCAGCCAAATGCTACTCGTTTCTGAAGGCACTACTCTTGGTAGCCTTTGTTATTTTATCTTTGAGGAAACCTTGTAAATGAGATTATAATGCAATATTACTAATTCCATAGATTGCAAAGGTGTTCAGGGTCAAAAGCAAATAACTTATTCCATTCTTAATGTAGGCTTTATCTCTCTCCTTATCATAAGCTCTTGAACATCCCTAAATATCTACCTGTACTCCCAGTTCCCCATCACAGCTGTTTGCACTCACACCAAGGGAAGCTGATGCACGTGGAAAATTTGATCACTGTGTGTGGCAAACATGTTTATTTTGGCATCTTTCTGGGACACAAGGGACAAAGGCAAACACTGAAAAAATTACTGCTTCTCCCCACCACGTCTCTGTGCTTCCACAACCTCTTGACTATCTCCTGTGCTTCCCTGGGAGTGGGATCAGCTGCTCTTCCTAACCCTGGCAACTGCCTTGTCTTCTTCAGCTTGAGTAAGCTTAGACCTCCTTGAGCTGCCTTTTCAACTTTTTCCTGCCAGAGTTCACATAAATTGCAGGGACAGCACGGATAAGGTTTATACCTTTCCTGTGAAGAAAATTACTTGCTTTTCACAATTTTAATCCTAGCTCAAGAGGCCAGCCTAGTCCTGCTTTCCATCTTGGTTCTCCAAATGCCTGCACAACTAAGATAAACTACTGACATTTTAGCATAGAGTATTCTTCTGCATGACACTCAGCACCACTTGCACTCATACAGTTTCCTTTCTGTTCCCCACACTGCACACTTGACCCCTGACCAGATCATTTCCACAACATTAGGAAACCTTTTTATTATGTACCTAGTCCTTTCAAATTATTCTTTACTCCTGCCCAAAGGTTTACTAATATTGTATTTTAAAATGTTGTTTCTTCTCTGCTCTTTATTAATATCCACTTTAGGAAGTGAGTCCGTGAACTTAGATAACTTTGTTACTCCTCAGGATGATTAATGAGGTGATCCTGAATATCAATAGCACAACACGAGCATTTTGAAAAACTATTTATATTACACAGCAAAAAAGCGATTTGTAACTTCCCCATAAAATAACTCCAGAATGAAGATGTTGCCTCCAGTTGAGTCTTTGTTTATCTTAACCATGACAAAAGCAGACCTTTTTACTCTAGGTTGAACGCTGTAGGTCTCCAACGTGAAGTGGTTTACATCCACTGGCTTCAGCACATAAACACAAAATATTATCCTGTGAAAGGAAGATGCAGCTCTGTGGAACTTCTGTATTTATAAATTAAGCTTGTAAATGAAGAAACTTTCCCGGAAGAGATCAGGACCCTGGAGTGTTCCTTTCCTAAGCGTGGTTTGGTGTTGTACAAGTCAAAGCTGGAATGTTAATGGTTGCATATAGAGCTTAAGACAAGCTGATTACAATGAAGTTTGCTTTTGACAGCTACCATCCTAACACTGACAACACATTGTAATCTGCCATCAGGTTTCTCACTCTAGCAATTTGTATTTCTACTAAACACATAAGCAAATTTCTTCATATAAAGAGGGAATTAAGCTGTAGCTTTACCTGTCCAAAACACTAAAAGAATAAAGCTGGCAGAAATAAAAAGCTAGGGTAAGAGGGTTTTATAGCTTCACCTGTCTGTTTGTTTTGCAGCTGCTGTTCTTGTGTCCTTTCAGGGCAAGCTATGATCAGAAATAGAAAATTACATACCACAAAGAATGTCTCATAAGAAATCCAAGCTATGCTGAAAGCAGCAAGTGTCAAAACTACAGCAAGAGCCTTTCTTGTGAGATGTCTCAGCTTAAACACCTTGAGCAGTTCAGATAAGGTTTACCAAAGCCTCTGGATATGATTTTCCAAGCCTCTCTAACTGTCCACTCTCAAATGTGTGGATTACACTAGCTTGTTCAGCAGTCATTTTCCATCCTTTCTGCTGGGAGCTGACAGTTACAAAGACATTCAGCTTTCACAAAAACAAGCCTCAGCTTCCCAGGGGCAGCCAAGCCTCCTAACCAAGGCACCCAGACCAGCCTCACCTTGCTACTTGCCCAAGGAGGCTGGGGAAGGCAGCAGCAGGAGGCTGGATGTGAGCAAACTAAAGGCAGCAAGAGCAGCAGGCAGCAGACAGACAGACAGACAGTAACTCACAGGAGTGAGTCCTGTTAGCCCAGACTCTGCTGGCACCCCATTCCTGTGGCACTGCCAACCACCTCTGCGTGACAAGGGCCAAGACAGACCTTCCACCATATCACAAAAAAGACTTGATCATAGAGACTATTTAAGATGCACCAGGATAAAAATATTGCAAACTGATGAGCTCTTCAGCACTCATTGTCTCTTTTCCATAATTAGCTACAGTATTTGCATGCCTTCTCTTTGCAGCAAAGTCTCAGCAATCACAGAAAAGAAATACAAGCTATACACACTGGTCATTAGCATCCAGACCACATTTTGGATTAAAAAATTCCTTCCTAAAACCTATACATCTATTTCACTAATACCAACAGCAATTTTCAAATTTGAAGTGTTAAGAAAGACTGCACAAGTTCACCAGAGGAACAGATGAGAGGTGCAGTGAATAGAATTTTAGCGGTGTTTATACCCCTAATTACAGTGAATAATACTTTGGCAGAAAGACCAGAGTCCTGATTGTTCCAGGAACTTCCAACAATCAACACAGTATTACCTCACTTGTTTACATCAGAGCCCTGATCTTCCAGTCACATGAAGCACGTAGCATGGCTTTAAACACGTGAGCAGTCTGACTGACTTGTTTGGCACAGCTGAGGTGCTGAGGAATGACCCTGAGACTGAAGCAAATGTTCTCCTGCTGAAGGCTTTCTCAGTGTTCTGCATACTGAAATCACTCCAGCCTCCATTTCTTTTCTCCTCTAAAACACCTCTGATATGCTCCCTGATGTCCTGCCACCCACCCGCCACACTGGCATGATTTGATCTGAAAATGCAGTTTACTGATGGTTTACTTGCACAAGAGCCCAGAGAGTTAAAGGGCACAAGTGAGTACCCCAGTCACTTGGGAATGGCTGGAGAAGATTGAAAGGTCTGGTTTGTTTGCAGTAATTACAAAGGTGGTAGCTACATGAAAGCAGACTCATGAAGTTCAACCACCCACTTTTGCTTGCACTGAGAACATGTATCCAAATGCAAGACTTGCTAAAGGGTGGAAAATTTTAAAATTCCAGGTCTCCCCAAATAAACTTCCTTTGATTCATGGGTCGTCTAAGGCAGTGAAAGCTAACAAGGAATAAACCTAGAACTGGAAATCAAATAATCCTATTTAATTTTATGGTTGTTGACACAACTTGTTACATGTGTTTCCTACCAGAATAAATGAAATCACAGTCATCTGATTTCCAAATTACCATATCTATTGTTTCAGAAATACAGGGTGTAAATAATTGCAGTGCAATCGCCTATGTCTGGACCTCTCTCATCCGGAACCGTTATCAGGATTAGCATAAATTACGGTGCCATCTAATAATGAAATCACTGAACACTGATTGTGCCAGCTATTTAAACCTGTAATTATTACTCATTAGAAACGTGTTTCACATTATTTGCCCCTTGCAGGCCCAAAGTTTTTGTCTAAAGGCTTCTGCAAAGAATTCTACAGAGAAGACTGCGGAGAAATTTGAAACAATAGGCACGGATTTCAGCTGCAAAGACTGTCTGTCAAAAGAAACATCTTGTGGGCACCATTCACCCAACCTGAAAGACATCTGTATCTGTTACTGCAGAGGAAAGTTGTAACAGGCAAGAAAGGAACGCTCTGGTATCATTCAGATAGGTACAAAGAATGTGTGGTTTTCTGCTTAAGTGGACAGTGATTAGCTCACAGTGTTTGTTATCATAGTACATAATCAGCATAACAGACTCTAAAGGAAATAAGCTCCTCACCTTGCCAGAGGAAAGGCTTTCTGGCAGCTCTTGTCATGTCTAGGTAGGGATACACAGCTACCTGGGACACCACACCAAAGGCAGTTTAGGACAGATGCCAGAACTGAAGCAAAAATGACCGTAACCCTTGCACGCTCCTCTCTAAATGGTTTGCAAGAAGACAGGTGATTAAGACTTGTCAGTTGTCCTTTTGGATCAAGCTGTTTACAAGATGAAATGTCTAAAAAGAGGATCAGATAAGTACTCTTCAGTCCTAATAGATATTTTTAATCCATTTTCCTTGACAGAGTGAAACCAATTTACATTTTACCATCTTCTTCCCACTGAACATGCAAAAACTTCTATGGAGGATAAAATAATAGCTTTTGACACTTTCCGAAGCAAAAAGGTACAAAAGCAAGAGAGGACAGAGAAGTATATATAATTTTGAAAGACACACCTGAGTGCAAGGATCTCAGCTAACAGTGAGCCTATTCATCTTCCCTGATGACTCCTTCCAACAGCTGATTCAAGCCACAGTTTAAAGTTCCATTCCTGTGGTGAGTGGGTTCAAGAGACACACAAACAACTCAGCTGCCAAGGTACACATCCCCTACAGACTGCAGACCCTCACAGCAACTGGAGGCACGCCTATGAAGGTTTGAGCACTCTTGAAAGTTTAGCTTGTATTAATGCTTCACAAAATCACAGGAGCCCATCTGCACTTCAGCCAGGATGCAGAAGGCTCAAGAGTCTGTCCATTCTCTGAACAGAAGGCCCTTGTTTTACTTACCAGGCTCTGCAAGAGGGAGAGTCTCCAGTCCTCTGATAATGGAGCGATTCTGCCCTGCTTCCAGCCACTTGCACCAACATATTGCTGTGATGCAAGGTCAACAAACCTAATTATTGAGTGGGGCATTTCATTAATTGGTTCTGTATCCTTAAATTTCCTACCACCACCTGGCAGGTATTACAAGCCTTACCAGAGGTTGTACTTTAATATATGCAGAATACAGGAGAAACTGTATCCTACCTTACATGATGTGAGTGCCGCTGTTCTTTTTAGCATTCAACAACTAGCAGCTTCAAAAATAAAGTAAAATGCTTTCTTGAATGTGTGGGACACAATATGTTCAAGAAGTAAGCCACAACTGTTCTGTTGACAGGTGTTTGCAAATAAAATTAAGTCTTCCAGGCAAAGACAGCCTAAGCTTTTTGTACCAATGTGATGCTACCTGCAGGTATTTGCCCTCAGATAAAACTTTGCATTGCCTGGATATTGCCTTACTTACACCTGTAGTCTGTGATTTTACTACTGCAAATATTTGAAATTCTATGTCTGATGGAAATAATAAGCTGACTTGGCTTAAAAAATTATTAGTCAGTTCTGTTGTACTGCTATTAGCTCTAGTTGTCTACATCAGTGAATATCCTGACAGAACTGTTAGTTAACACCTCCTCCAAAAAATAAGAGCCATTCTTGGCTATTCTGATCTGTATCTGTGAACAATGTAGAGCCCGAGTGTATCTTCTTTTTTATTACCAAATCACCTTCTCCAGTAATTTGCTGGGAACTAAGCCAGATTCTGTTATTTGGCCTTTCTCTCCAACTTTTTGGCTTTGTCAGGAAAATAAGCCCCTTTCTCTTTCCTGGGGTATTTTTCCAAAAAGAAAAAAGGCTTTTGCAGATTTATTATTTATGTTTCTGGAGAGAAAAAACTCTATGAGATTGTTTATTAAAAATAAAATAAGCACTTTGATAATTTGTCAGTAACCTTCACCCTAGATTGTTGAAGGTTACTGGACAACACTGGTTTCTATTGCACAGGATGAAGGAGACACCAAATGGGAACAAAATTATCCATCTTACACAGAACTGTTAAACTTCATTAAAACTGTTGAAATCTTTAAATTATTTGTAGTTTATAAAATAAATTGGTATTCTTTAACACCAAACAGGATAAACTGCAATTATATTCAAATTATTGTTCTGCTTTTTCTTTTTGACAGCAGAAACCAGGAATTTTCTTTCCATTTGACTGTAATATCATATTTGGTGCATTTATTCTGTTTTCCTCAAATAGAAGTGGTGATGTGTGGTGACAGGAAAACAGACCCCATATTACCATATATTTATACTCTGTAGAAGGAATGATGGTACATTAATAGGTTTATTAAAGAAGGCTGCTGTCCTTTAGGCACATAAAAGGACAAAACATCAACCAGTTTCACAATTATCAACCCACTACCTATTTGTTTACCCAATTTAATATACTGAAAACTAATAAAAGAGGAGAGATTGAGGAAAGAGGAGAGTTTAAAATAGCAGCAGTCAGCAAATACATCATTGGAGAGCTGAGAGATTTGCACATCTTGGACAAGATACTACGATTCTGAAGTGGTTTCACCATTTTAATATGGATTAATTGCCTTGGTCGTATTTCATTGTAAGGTTGTGTTAAAGCTTTGATTTAGAATTATCTTAGCATACCTCTGACCAAGGGAGAAAAAGGATCACTGCTATTGCTGTTGGTACAAGAGCAAACCAACAGTCAATCATTCAAAGGAACTGTGTTAATGATACAAAACACGTGCTTTGTACTTTTCTATGTATTTCATACATCATCTCCTTACCATCTCATACAAGATAATTACTAGAGAAAACTTTAAAGCAAAATTAGGTAAAAATTTCCCGATTTCCTGGTCATTACAATTACAGATACAACTAAGGCTACCAGTAAAGTCTACTTTTTTATAAACATGAAGGGAAAACCAGTAAGTCTTAAAATACCTGGGATACCAGACGTTAAATGAATCCCTTCTCAATGGCCTGAAATGGCAAAAAGAGTCTTAGAGAGGTAGAATAGGGAGTCAAGTGGATCTGTGTAGTCAGCAGTTTAGTATATGTAGTCAGTTTAGCATAGGTAAGATAAAAATGCTATTATCACATTTAATAAGTGTGAGTATATAGGGTTTGTTGAGAGATGTATAAATATTTCGCCATTGCAACGTGCATGTGTTCACATGCAGGTATATTTAAATATGATATAATGTAATGGGATAAAGAAAATTGGGAACTGAAATCTTAGTGTGGTTATGTCCCCATAAAAGCCTGCCTAATAGCTCCAGGTCAGCAAACCCTCAGGAATAGATGGCCTAGCTCCCAGCTGTAAGCAAAGCAATACAGTTCTAGCCTAAAAAAACCACAGAAAAAAATATACCATGAAAATTTGCCTTATAAATAAAGGAGATGATAGCTTAGATGCTTAGAAGTAATTTCTCTCCACATAAGAGGCTAAGATATTTTTGGTATTTCTACATGTAAATTCTGAGTCTTAACCTCTCTGGGAGAGATAAATGTGATATCAGACTCTAGAGCATTACATATTCTCTCTGTCTCTGTCCCTTTCTCTCTGTATATATTAATTTTATAGATCTTTTTATTGTCTCAACTATACTGGTTGCGTGAGAAGCAGAACAATAGGCCAAGTACTTCCATTTCACACATGCCACCTCCATAATTCAACAAAGAATAGTAAAGAAGATCTATAAACGTGTTATAAATCAGTGCCCTAAACTAAATTAACCATTGAAATAGATTACCATAAAAATAATGTCATAAAAATATTCTTCACCTTTCTAATCCATGTATATGTGTGTGTGTGCTTGTGTGTGCCCACACTCGGGCTGCTGGCCCAGCTCCAAGGCCAGTGGTCACGCTAACCGAGTGGCAAAATGCCTTCCACAGCCTTGGAGGAGACAGCAGGCAGGCCTGTGAGGATGAGCCTCAATACCTCTGTGTCTGGGAAAGTAACTCATAAATAGATCCCCTAACCACATAACTCACCTTTAGTAGGAGTGAGTCAGCCCTGCTTTCTTATTAGCAGTGAAGCTCTGGTGGTTTTGGCTATATCTCTGAGGCACTGTTGGAAAAAAGATAAAACCAACCAAATCACAGGCAATTTATGCAGTACAGCCTTTTCCAAGTCTGGGTACTGCTCTGCTGTCCCTACACCTCCACTTCCCCACAATTTGACCTTTACATACATTAAGCTCCATGAGAAAGGCATGTGTAAATACATGGAGTATATAGAGACAACTGGATGAAGTTCATTTCTGGACCAATAAGGCAGTGGCTCAAGAGCTGGCAGGATTTCTTCTGATCAGCTGACAATCACTCTATAAAAAGACATTAGAATAGCAGAGCCCAAGGTGGTGCTTTCCTCACCCACCTCCAGCAGTGTTTTCTCCTGAGCTCACATCTTGCTCTCATTTAGTTCACAGCCATCACGTGGGAGCACACCTGTATTACTCGGTGGTTGTCTAACATCAGCCATCAAAATAGCTTTTTAAAATCTGGAAGTGCCACACTCCAGGCACAACAGCAACAATCCCTGAGAACCAGTGGCACCAAGGCAAGAGTCTCCCTCTACAGCCTGCCATTCCTGATAGACTTTCTCAATCTGTATTTTGGCAAGACGATTCTCTCAACAAAAGTGAACCGTGAAATCTTCCAGAAAGGCAATTCAGCTCCTTGAAATGGGAGAACTGTGCAGCCTCCACCTGGCACAACCAGGGTCTCATCAGCACTGGGAAGCATTGCCTTTGGTAGAAATGGGAATGGAGCAAAAAGAACAACTATGCCCAGCCAATAAAGTGGGTTAAACCCCTAGAAAACTGCTGTCTTTCCTGCTAGTGAGAAGGAGAAGAGAATGTAGGGAGCAACAACCACCTCGTGAATAAGAAAGCCTAGGGAAAACATGTAAGGTCTGAGCTGAAGGAGAGGGAGTTGTGATACGTGAGAAAACTGAAAAGAGCTGTTTGGGAGGTTATCAGTCATTGCCCACTCTTTAAAGGGCTGGTCAACACTCCAGGAAGAGCCTGGGAGGTTTCTCCTTACTGGGGATTTTAGAACTGGACAGGAAACAGGGATCACACTGAGGAAATGGATTTCTTTCTTTCTGCTCACTGGGTTCACATGCATATAGCCTGAGTTTTCCACAATCAAATGCTGGTGCACTGTGTGTTCAAGTCTTTATTTTGTTCTGATATAGGACATACTGTTGCTGTAAAGAGTCAAGCAGATCAAATAAAGTTTCCTTCATTTGAAATGAGCTCTATCTCAAATGAGAAAAGAACAGTCTGTCATTACTGGGGCTAGGGCTGAGAGAGTAGGTGCTGAACTAGGATGGAAGTAAATTAAAGCAGCCATACGGACTTGTAACATGAATTTTCTAATGTAACTGCCACAAAAGCTAATCCAAACTGTGAAGCAATTCCCTTTTTCATACACTGTGGGAAGCAATGGGGTTCAAAGCATCATTGCCCCTGAAGAGGAGGGACTGTACATTTTGTTTTTAAATGCCTCAGTCTGGCAGATAAGATAAACTCATCCTTCAAGATAGAACAGTCTTTATGCCATTCCAAATAATCATTGTTAGAAACGCACTGAACTGCTGGGCCAGTTAATAACGACATCACATTTTATTTATATGGTTCCCATCTGCTAAAGCCTTCTAGGCAGCTCACAATGGGTTTGATTTTTGGCCAGAATTTAGCATAGCTTCTGTTTATATGGATGCAAATAACAGCAGTTGGATGGCTGTGCGCATAAACAGGTCTGACTGCTAATCTTTGTGGCCACGATGCACGGTTTCATTCCTTTACGCAACAACAAAATGTCCATCGGAAAAAATCCCTCTGACAAAGAATACAAAGGGTGAAAAAGAACTAAGTTTTTCTGAGTTTGAATGGTTTCAAAGAATCCAGCACTGGTCTTGACAGCGCCATAAAAGGGGCATCACCACTATGCTCTCTGCTTAGCAAGCACCCTGGGCTTCACACTGCCCAGGATGGGGCACAGCCCTGCAAAGAAGAAAGAACCAAATGTTCATTTCCTCCTCCCATCACCTCCTCTCTCACTCACCACACTATCTTCCCCACTGTCAGCCAGTCCTAGCTCCCTTTCTCACCCAGCTCTGCAAGCATTCTCTGCCAATGTCCTTCCCCTCTTCCTTGCCTTCTTTCTGAGCTTTGGTTTGGCTGCTTTCATGCTCCTCACACCCTGTTTTCTGATTCAGGGCACTGACTTCTCCAGTGGCCCCTTCCCACACCACGCGGTGCTGCCACTGCCACGTGCACCGATCTCCACACCCCTGTTTGGCACTGCCTCGCACGTGTCCTTCACCAACACGTGTCAGCAGTGGATGACTGGCTTCTCTTTTGGGTGTCTGAGTAGGACAGATTTCATCTCTTTGCCTTTCATGCTGAAAAAAAAGATGGAAATGTGAATACCCTGTCGAGTTCAGGGCTTATTGTCTGGAGTGCTTCTATCAACTTGATGGCAGTGAGCGCGGTGCCTGGCAGTGCTCACCGAGCTGGGCCTTTGGATAATGGGGATATTTATAGTATATGCCTTGCTTATGTACCGATAGCTGCCAAAGTTGTAAACAAACAAATGCTCTCCATAAAACAATGAGAAAGTAGGATCATAATCTTTGATCGATGAATGAGGATGACAGGTTTAAAAAGGCTCCCTCGCTCTTTTATGCAGATTGCTTTTTCAACTGCCTGAATCTCAGCCAGCATGAGGAGGCTGAAAGTCTGGAAATGGATTGGGAAGAGCAATTCTGCACTCTCTGCAATCTGCCCACAGTTGGAGAAGGATGTGAATGTGTGTCTAGCACTGACCCTACAGGGCACGAGATGCAAGAAGACATTCTCTCCAGGTGCCAAGAGGGACAGCAAGAGCCACACTGCAAAATACACACCAAGCAAGACTTACCTGGTTGGTAAAGGAGCAGGATATGGACAGGACACAGCAAAAAACTTGTCAGGCCCTTTGAGACAGATCTGCTCAGCAGGGACTTCCCAGATTGGTGGGAACCACAGTGGGTGTAAGAATGATCTTCTACAGAAGCTGTTCTGGAGAGCATTTCATTGAGGTTTGAATCTACTCCGGGAGGACGAGTTTAGGCATGGCTCATCCAACAAGTCCCTGTACAGGATGCATTAGAGAGACTTGTTAAAACTGAGATCCATATACTGCTCTGGATCTAAGCTTTAAATCAGTGTCAAATCTGCCTGCAAAGTTTAAATTTGCATTTCCTTTTCCCTCCATAAACCCACATTAAAATGTAGATATGCTCAGTGCAACCTCATTTATGTTTAAATTCAGATATAAACTAACCAATCTGCGAGTCTGAGCATGGCTCCATACACCTTCCTGGAGGTCCAGAGAGATTTAAAATCAGTGATCTTGATCAAGACATTGAATAACTGATTAAATTCCATTTAGATGTTTGTTTAAGCACTACCTCAGTAAATTGCAATATGTGTGGTTTAAAAAGCAGCTTAACTGAAAATGTGGGAGAGTTGTACCACACTAATCCAAGATAGTTCGTGGTGGATTTGAACTATTATATGTGAATGGCCTGACTTCCAGACTGGCATGCAGTAATAACTACATGTTACATCAGTGGGTGTTCCTATCTTTGAAAATCAGGCCATTAGAGACATTCACCTTGAGATTATATTAAAAATATTTAAATATAATATTAGTGTGGATTCACTAAAATAGTATTATTATGAAAGATCTGTATTATCCAAATAAGAACCATTTGATTGAAAAACAGAATAAAATTAATGTTGATGACTCAACTAATAACTTCGTATTTAAACAACAAGTTTCAAGCAAAGACTCCTCAGGCATTATGGAGATGGGAAGCATAAACATGCCATTACAATTTTAGGTAGGCAGAATGCAATTATCCAAATTGGATTCTGGCCAGAACAATGGGCACTACCCCCTCCTATTCTTGTTTTTAAAAAAGTTCCCTGACAAAAGCAACAACAGCTGTTACAAGAGAGGAATCCATCAGTTGCTCACACCACCCACGTACTTGATTTAAATATCTTCAATTTCTACCATAGACAAACAGCAAAGAGGAAGAAACTGGCCAATCACCTACACGTGGACAGCTGCATACTAATATTCTCCTTCCTCTTGGACTTTATGCAGGAAAAAATCAAATTTCTTACTTGAACTGCTTTAGTTTTTCCTGGAGGATAGGGGTCCAGAGCTGCTTTGAGTGGGGTGAACCTGCTGGGAAGATATTACCCTGTTGGGCAAGACTTACTGAGAGATACAGGGGAAAAAAAAAAATGGGTGCCTCCTCAACCATCCCATACGCCTCTTTTGTATGCACAGCACACCTGCTGCTGCATCTTCCCCATTTCTCTTTGCATTCTAAGTCACCAGGATCTTTCCTGGTGGGGCTTTGCAGATACAGATGGCAATTAGCTTTGTGTCCACTGAGGTGAGCATGAAGACCGGAGCTCACAGGAATTCTTCCCTGTATCAAAATGGGACTGCAGAGTAGTCTCTAGAATCTATTCCACAACTTTACTGTCCCAAAATAAATATTCTCAAAAGACAAGTCTTCTCCCTACAGTTTCTCCTTAAATTACAAAGCATGAGGTAGTCTCTCTGGGATTCAAGTATCATCTCAATCACAGAACAACCTCTAATGGCCACTTAGGATTCACAAAACCCCTGCTTCAGGGGAGCACTCAAGCCTGACTCCAGCTGATCAAAACCTGCAGGTCAGGAAAGCACTTACATCCTGGAAAAAAATTGTAGAATTGAGGTACATGTTTAAACCCCCCTGGATAGTGAGGAAGTTACTCACACTTAAAAATGTTTTCATTTTTGCGGCTGAAGATTCCCAGAATTGCACTGGACCAGCATTGAACCCTGGCAAAATAAAACCCCAGCATTATCTCTGTCCCCTTCCTCCTGAAATCCTCCAGAGCTGTTAGCAGGCCAAGGCCATTCTAGAACTAAAAAGGGAAATTTATTCAACAAGCACTATAGCAGGTGGCAGCTGCTAAACAATCTGCCACCAATCAGCAGTTTATGAAAGAGAGTAAAGAATCCAATAATAACTCACAGTTGGGGAGGGAGACACCAAGCCTGCAGTTACTGAGGGAAGCTCATAACTACACAGAGTCAACTCTTCAGCAAAATTATTTCTCCTAAAATCTGCTTAATTGCTGAAGTTGGCACTCCCCAGCTCCTGCAGTCAGGACACCCACAGCTGACCCACCACAAGGTAAGCTGTAGGTTAGAGCTGGGAGGCTTCTCAGGCGGGCCAAGTTGGTAAAAATTGAGGCTGGTGGAAAACCCAAATAATTTTATCTCTGTTCTTTTGAACATTTCCTTCTCCTGGAGAAAGTCTATCCTTATGCAAGAGCTCTGGATTTTTCGGACCTTCAGCCCTTTCCAAGATGTAAGGATGCAGATCAGTCAACGGCACAATTTTCTCCAATACCTTCATGGTGCCATTCTGGTGAGGTGGAGCTCAAGCTGTACAAAGTATGGTGAAGATGCTGAAGGTGGTGAAGGTGGTGTGCTTGGGCACCTGAGCCCATTTGCAGGTACCACTTCATCTCCAGTGAGCTGAGTTTGCTGTGGTTACTTAGGACTCAAAATCCTGCAGGTATGAAATTAAGCAAAATAGATCAGAGTTCAGATTCTGAGGACTAAGACAACTCCATCCAGCCGCACAGCACATCTACTTTTTTTCCAGTTATATTACAGCACCATCTACAGGCCTTTCCTGATGGAAACCTTGCCTCAGACAGGTTGTTTCACTATCTGTGTATAAATATTTCGTGGCTTCAGCAGCATGTCTAGTGCAGTGACAGACTGCACAGTCCAGCTTAGTGTAAATGGGGCAAAATGTCATTAGAGTGGGCTGAGAAAATAGTCAGGTAACAGATGACAGACAGGTTTGCTTCTTCACAAGAAGTAGCTAATTAGTGAGTGGCCTTGGATTTCAATAGCTTGACTCTAAAGCACAATGTAGGGTCCAGCAATTCATTTCTACTTTAAAAATTCAACTAAAATTGCATTTTAGTTATACAGTTCTGTTTAGAACAGTTGAACCAGAATTACAAGAGAGAAAAGTAAAAATGCAGAAATTGGATTTCAGCTAAAAATGGAACAGTAGATTTTTACTGCTATAGAATAGGATGAAAATACTACTGCCCATGTAGGACCACATGTGTGAATGTAGTAAGAAATGTTGATCCACCAGGATCTATTATTCTTTTCTTAGCTGTTTGACACAGGTAGAACTCTCTACAAGACATCTGGCTCATCTCTTTCTGGAGACTATTATTTGCTAAATTACATGACAGAACAAAAGAAACTTAATTGCTGCTGTGCATTTATAAGATCCTGGGATAAGCACTGGGTCCATGTGAGGGAGGGTGTGATGAAGCAAACCTACAGGACAGAAATTATTTGTAATAAAATAGCATCTTTTCATGCAAAATTGATCTGCTATAAGAAAGTGATTCTGTCTTCATCTGAAGCATCAAACCACAAACACAATGTAGATTGATCATTTCGGGCACCAAATGCTGTCCGTTGAAATCCACAAGAAGGATCCAAACAAGTAAGAGCTAAATGGGAATTAAAAACTCCAAATACTGGGGGAAACAAAAAAAATCCAAAAAAAAAAAACCAAACCAAACAAAAAAAAAAACAGCTGGGAAAACTTTACCTTCCTCCTGATGATTTTTGGCTCTTGGGAGGGGAAATGGTATTTCAAGATGTTCTCTGCAGCTAGGAGAGAAATGAGCTTTTCTTTTTTGATAGGAAACTTAAGACATGTAGAGAAAATCTGAAGCTTTAGGACAGAATATTACCTATCACAAGGCTCGTGATAATATCACAAGTGCTGGCAGCACTTTGTGAATCAGCACACAAAGCCTACTGGAAATTTTCAGGTTTTGAATCTCTGCCATGAAAATAATTTAGTTCTAATATCAATGTCATGTGGGGACCACATGCATAAATGCCTTTTAAATGACATTCTCCCTCTCATTCCAAAATGGAGAAGAGGTAAATGGTCAGGGGGATATGCACATGTCACAGTTACCACCTGTGCAAGGATTTGGTTGTCTTGAATACTACACATCTAATGGAATTGAAAGTCATAAAGTTGCTGTCTTATTGATGTGTAACAGCACAGAGTGCACACCAACCGCTTTGGATTAATTGCACATATAAAAACAGATTTCTTTTTTAAAAGTCTGCACACAGAGAAGAATCATTAATTCCACTTGAAGTGATTCCCAAACAGGATACAGAGCCTCTAACAGCCCTTTGGGTTGTGCCAATTGTTTTGTGCAGGTGTTTAATCCAAGTGCTCAACCGCACGTAGGGAGCAGTAGTTCTGGAAGCACCGGGTGGAGCGGGAGCTGCATGCTGGTGTCACAGAACTGCAAGGGGTTGATTCCTCAAAATCAGCAGAAACCTCAGAAGCTGCTAATTCCTGTAAACAAGAGCCTGGCTTTTATGGAGCAAAATGGAGCAGAAAACACTGAAGTACACGAGAACCAAATCCCTTCTGCGAATGCCTCTTTTATTATACCAGTGAAGCACTAAAACCTGCCATAAACAAGCTGATTGCTCATTTCAGCCTCCCTCTCTGCAGTCAGGAAAAGCAGCAACAACCACAGACTGAGGTGAACGGCTGGAATAGGAAACATCTCCTGAAGGTCAACGTTCCTTGTATTTTTAGGTTTCATTAGAACTTCCTCATTCACACAGACTTGAAAACAATACACACACATATAGGATAAAAGCTGAGCTGCAATTGTTGTATGTACAACACATCCCACCTTTTTCCCTCTCTTTGTAGCACTGCAGTTTGATAGCAGGCTGCAGAAAGATTGGATGGCTCTGAGGTGAGGGAAGGGGATAGGTTCCAAGGCGTTACAAAGAATATTTGAACCTACCACATCTGACTGCGAGGAGTCTGATGAAAAGAGAGGCTCCCTTAAAAGCCAGTATGGCATCTAGTGAAACAGATGCCGGAAAAGCATTTTCTGACTTGCAGGAAAGCAGCCCTGCTGCAGCAACCAAGTTGTCATTGGCAGTGTCCAGGGAGGATGGAAAGAAAAAAAGGGGAGGAGAAGGAGAAAGTCAAGGAGGATGTGCAGGAAGGCTGCACCCCACAGCCTTGCACAATCAAAATATGCTTCCAAAGGGACAGTGGCTGCAAAGCTGTGTGCAAGGCTATCTGTGGAGACTGAGTCACAGTCACAAACCTCTTCAGATTTTTTGTCCCAGTCTCTTTCTCAGAGGGCACCTGCCAGAGCTCTCCCTTCTCTGACTCAAGTAGGTCCTCAAAGTGATTACGATTCAACAGATAGGAAATTAACTCCAGGAAGTGTCAGTTTAGTAGCTTCTAGAGATCTGGAATCAAACAAGAGAAAGAAAAAAAAAAAGTAGAAAAAAGTAGAAAACTATGACGTGGGTGCGAAGGCTACAGATGATGCTGTGATCAAAACCCAGAAAGCCCAGGAGTTCAGCCCTCAAAAGTGGAACGTGGTCCCACGAGAATCTGCACTCCAGCCTGTGTTGATCCATGGTCAGCAGCAGCTTTCACTCAACCCTATTAAAAAATTTGTGTTGCTTTAAGTATTGTCAGGCTGAATGCACAAACTTCCTGAAGCAGCTGAAGCGCAGACACGAAGCCGTGGCAGCTGTGTGACTCACAGCGTGCCTGGGACACAGACACACAATGAATGCCGGGGACACCGACACACAGTGAGTGCAGGGGACACAGACACACAGTGAGTGGAGGGGGCCCCGCC
>VXBU01008676.1:1092786-1139038 GCA_013400315.1 Bombycilla garrulus | reverse complement strand
GGGGACACAGACACACAGTGAGTGCAGGGACACAGACACACAATGAACGCAGGGCACACAGACACACAGTGAGTGCAGGGGACACAGACACACAATGAGTGCGGGGGACACAGACACACAGTGAGTGCCGGGACACAGACACAGTGAGTGCAGGGGACACAGACACAGTGAGTGCAGGGACACAGACACACAGTGAGGGCGATGAGCGCTCCCAGGCTGCCCCCAAAACACCGCGGCAGCCCCGGGTCCCACAGCCCGCCCTGCCCCGCAGCACCGCCACAGCGACCACAAAACAACTTCTCCCACCAAACAGGACACACGGATGGTGCCACAGGCCGGCTGGAAGAGAGCACACGAGCTCGGACTGGGCTTCACCAATGAAATGTAGCTGGCATAAAACAAGTGCATTCACTAATGAATTATTCCAAGATAATTAACAGTCTGAGGGAGACATTTGCAACAGTTTAATGCTTACTGTCAAGGGAAGCTAGTACCAAGCTCAGCACTGCCTCGCCAACTCACAAAAGGAAACAAAGCAAAAATAACAAGGGAGTGAAACATCAATGAAAAAATATGGCATCTGAGAGCTCTTAATTACAAAGGTGCACATGTTAGAGTAACAAGGAAGCTAATAAAGTCTTATTAGTAGACGAGATCTGGTTTTGGTAGCTCTGTAAAAGAGGCAGCACCCAGTGGGTCAACACTGGGCTGGTGCAAACAGCATTTCACCAAAGCCCATGCAGACCTGACTTTGGCACTCGTCACTCTCTGCATCTCCCAGCTCCCTGGTAAAACTGCCTGAAAGGTGCTTAGGGAGCTGTGGGGTTCTGTGCTTTTCACACACTAGGTGGTTGCATGCATGGTGTTGGATATGCATTTGGATCTTTCAAGCCGTAAAAAGTGTTTGTTTTTCAGGCTGGGTACTGGCTTGAAGTGTGATGCTCAGCCCACTAAGGTGCTGGGCAGGTGAAGCCCCACGCACAGGCAGAGTGGCAGCTGGCACGCACTGCCTCTGCAGGGAAGACACCCCTGGGAGATTAGTAGCTTACCCACATATAACAGGGATAAATAAACGGCAAATAACCTGATATCAATCTTACAATGTGTTGTTTTTTTTTTTCACTATGCTCAAGGCAACATAACTCAAATGCTTCTGTGCAGTCATTATGCACAGAGCCAACATGAGCTCCCACTTATTAAAGTATATTTAGCACCCTTACTCTGAAGCTCTCAGATCAATGGAGTCCACAGTCTTAATCTCACACTGCTCTTGCTAACAATGTGGTTACTGTAGTGTTGGCCCTGATTCTCAAAGGAAAGAGGATATTAGAGCAGAAACCTCTGGTAATGAAATCTCATGTAATGAAAGAGTGTTTACAGTGAAATGTTCACATGTTGCCAGCAAATCATAGCCTTACAAGGTGATTTCTGAAAGCCTCTGTAATTATACAAGTGCCACAAAGTGCAGTTGGGTGGCAGGCAGGTTATTTAACATTTATTGTTACCATATAACACACTACAACTCTGCAAGCCAAAAGGGTGTGAGGGGCAGCAGTATTTCACAAAATACACACAGCACAATTAAGAATCACAGGCTTGGACCATTTATAAGTGCTTTCAGCATATGTTACTCCTTATTAAAAATGAAGTGCATGCAGCTCAAGGAAAAGTCCTGTAGATAGCAAGAACCTGTAGATAGCAGGAAACCACAAGGGAGAAATCTTTCCAGGGGACAGTAAAAAGTGCAGCAGCATATAATGAAGAAGGAGCATGGTAAGGAAAAAGCCTGTGTGCTATGGAAGTGCTGCCCTGTGGGACAAGGTGTTTCAGCCTACCTCATAACTGGTGACAGGTGAATCAAAGCAATCTTCTTGTCACCAGTGGTATGAAAAGACTGGAATCCTCACAGTGTTCTAAGTGTGAACAAAGGCTGTGCATCTGCAAACCCTCTGTATGTGATGATACCTCAATGTGGAAAGTTATCCTTGTAATGAGGGGTTTCAGGATTAGGCCCTCAAGGTAAGAATTAACGCAAAGGGGAGCAGAGTGACTTGCATGCACAGGTGCTTCCCCTTGTGTCAAGAAACACAGTTAAGACATTCACTTTTGGCTCATCCTCTTAGTTAAAGCTAAGTGTAACTAAAACTGTCCTCACCTCTTGCAGATTTAATGCCCATCCATCTAGCAAGAATTCAGTAATCCTCATTCTGCTACAAAAATAGTAAAATTTTATATTTTAAACACCTTTTCAGAATGTTCTCTGCAATATCAGCAGCTTTCAGACAGATGTACCCATGTAATCATCAACCAGCTGATCATTTACCTTTTACAGTGTCCCACATTAGTTAGTCTCCCCCCAACCAGAAGGTCCGTAAAAAGACACTGGTGTCTGGCTCCTTGTTATCAATTTCATTTCAGAGGTGGTGTAGGGGTTAATAGATCAGGTACTAAGAAAGCCAGGAAGCCAGATGTCTCCTCTGCATGAACAAGCATGCTAGAAATATGTCTGTCTGCTTGGCCAGCTCTGCCAAGATAGTCTTCCATCAAGATCACTCTTTCAGGATTGCACAGGTGCAGCTTGTGAATCCAGTGCATTCATCAGCAGAGCCTGAAAACTGTGTTACAAATTGGAGCTCATTTGATCTAGACACTGTGTTGATACATTACAGGCAGGTCCTAACATGGGATATTCAATGTCTGAACAAATAAGGCAGATAAAGACTGGGAGGGAAAGAGACAGCACAACTCCCCCATGAGCATAAAATAAAGGAAGAACCCAGAAAAGAAGTGCTGTAGTCTACCCCATCTGCTGTGCTGTTCAAGGACCTTTTATTTTCTGTTCATTACTTGTTAATTATTTCTGAATGCTGGAGAAGGCAAAAAGCTAAAGACAAACAAGCCCCCATAGAGTTAGAAAACATCCCTGCTGTAAGGCAGACTCAAATTGGTTGAGTTTGCAGCCAGAAGAACTCCCAGGAGAGGGAGCAGAGCTTGCTGCAACAAGAAAAGGGCCAGTTGGTTTCTGAAGCCCATGGATGTATAAAGAGAGATAAAGCTTGAGATGGAAACTTGGAGAAAACTGCTCAGTGGAAGCTGCACACACACACACACACACGAGCAGGCTGTGTCTTTCAGAGGATGGGATTGTGCACTAGCAGGCTGCTGTGTGCAAGCACATGATGACTGGGACACAAATGTGCCGCAGTAAACCTGACTCCTTCTGCCCCAGCCCCACACTCTGCTGCAGCTTCACAGTTTTTAAACAGCAGCTGGGCACACACCCTAATCCTGTGTGCCTACAAGCTAACCAGCAGACATAAAAAACCTTCTCGGTGCCACTGAAATCTCACTTTTCTGTCCTGAGAAGCAAGCAGCTGGTGGGCTGGGTGGGCACTTTGGTGGACAACTCAAAATGATTTGAAAACTGAAGTGTGGGCACATACACATTATCAAAGGTACTCTGGCTCAACACAGATGCTGTAGACTCTTATGCAATTTACACAATAAACTCACCTCAGACACCAAGCTCCAGAAAGTATCTTCCATTTTGAGGTTTTTATGTCTCATCAAGTCAAAAGTCAATAAAAATTAAAATATGACACCTGTATAGAATTTCATAGCAACAACATAAAAACTGATTTATAGAAGGGTTTCTTTCTTTGTTGTAGACAAAATATGAGGGGCAATCCCTTGTCTATAAAGACATATTCTTCAGTAAAGCCATCATAAAGAATTTTAAACCCTGATAATGATAAAGGGCAAGGTTTAATTTGTCAGTACTTACAGTACCTATGCTAATGCAGATATCCTCTATGGCTTTGCTCAACATTTAATCCTTCCTTTTTTCCCCCCTCAAAAAAAAAAATCTCAGATAAATCTCTGACATATATCCAGAGATACTTTTATATAAAGATGGTTTTTTGAAAAGCTCTTGTATGAACTAGTTACTGAGTACAAAAGAACTGAGCAACAGCTTTCTTTGTCAGAGTTGACAGTAAAGTTGGGTGAATTCTGCTGTGGCTGATGGGCACTGACAGCCACTCCTCATCCTCGTGTGCCGTGACCTGGTGAGCACAGCAGCGGAGAAAGCGTGCTCAACATGAGCACCGCTGACAGCAGTGGCTCCTCAGGACAGCAGGGATCTGCTGGATCCCCAACCACCACCTCTGCTCCTGGGGATGGGTAGTGAGGAACTTCTGCATGAAGAAGTGGCATTAATCTCACTGCACTTGACGACCAGCAATTGACCTACCCCCTCTAAAAGAGTGTCTAATCTTTTTTTGAGCCCATTTGAAATCTTGTTCTCTAGTCAGGTTAAAAAAATAAGTGCACAATTCAATTAGGAACTCTACAAAACAAGAAGTTTCTTTTATTTTCTGCCTGAAAGGTTCATAGGTTACTCAAACGAAGCTACAGCACTGCTGAGCACTTTCATCTCCCATTGGCTTCAAAAAGCTCTGTGAAATCTTACCAACTACCAAAAAGCAAGTTGAATATAAACATATAACCTAAATTACATGCACATTTCCTTTCTCATTCATCTTTCTCTACTCTACAGAAATGTTGGCTTTCTTAATGATGTTTTAGACGTATTGGGAAAGTATATAACCCATTACACAGCCATAAATATAATTATGGAATTACACTAGTTTTCTGATTGTCTAAAGAATTAGTAGGGACATGAATGCCCCAGCTTGCAAAATCAATTTGCATATTCAACCTATTCAATGTTTATCCATCAAAACATTTTAATTTCCAGTTCAAATCATTATCATGAGTTCTGCTCTGATCTTCTTGCTGCAGATGTAACTCAAGTAACAAAAATCAGAGAAAAAGTTAAAAAGGAAATCAATGAAAGTTCTGCAATGAGAAGGTCAAAATATTGTTCAAATTTGAAAGAGAGGCAGTGATTTTTATGCCAATACGGAGTCTGTATTACTCACTGCTTTTCCCTTGCTGAATACCTTTGCCAAACATCATATTATGCTGGGTTTCAGCTATACTTGTGTGGATGTTGCTCCACAAGTAAAAGACATAGAACCAAAACAAAGGGAGTCATATTCATAAACGTGCTCCTACACCAACTCTGATTTGGTTGCAGAGCTATAATAGTTGCTATGTCACCACTAATACTCTTTTTCCTGGTCAGCTTTTTATATGCTATGGCTGAAACTGTACTTATTTCTTTTTAGTGACTTGGTAAGGCACATAATACTTCACACAGGTCTCTTGTTCACACAGATTCAGGCAAAGTTCAATTCAGGCATGCTTTAGAAATGCCACCACAGCCTCACAGAGCACAGATGACAGACGCACAAATTCATGGCCACTGTAAGGCACGGACAATCAAAGCGGTGATGGAGAGCTTGCCCCGGTAAAACATGGCCCAAATAAAATTCAGAAAGGTTTAACATACTCACTGCAGATGACGAGGATTCTGAATAATTGCTCCAGGGAGTGTGTGAAGTATACAGCCATTTCAGCGCAGTAAATCAGGTGATTTGGTTTGAATGCACGTCTCCCTGTCATCACTCCTGCATTGATCATGCTGCCAGACACCAGATAAAATGTCACCAACAGCCCAAGAAGCCAGGGAGGGACAGGCAGGTCCTGGCCACCACTGGGGTGGCAAGTTTCCCTTTCCACAGCAATGCCTTGATATGAAAGAGAATGTGAAGAGTGGTAAGCAGGTTGTTTGCAGGCAACACACATTTAATCTGTCTGCCTCCAAACATGCACTGTCCAAAACTGCAATTAATTTACAGATCAATCTGTCACATCCAGACTCCCTCCAGTTCCCTCTCCAATGATTTCTAACAGGTCTTTGTTATGAACATGATCTGTGGATGGAGATACAAACAAAGAAATAAAATGGATAGGAATAAGATTTGAAAACCATCAGCAAGTTGATTCAGCTTGTAACTAAGAACATTAGTGGCTGTAGTAACATCCCTGGTTTTAAACAGTTTCTGGTATGGAAAATTAGAAAACCACAATAATTGGAATCAACCTGATTAATTTAGTATTAGGACACGTTTTGGAGGGGGATTTATGTAAGTTCTGTTGGTTTCTATGGATCAGCTCTAGTGTAGGGCAACTCTAACGTCAGGTAAAAGACTTTGATGTGACTTTAGTATAATGTTATCCAGCCATACTTTTTATAATTTATTTGTAAATTTTGAGCAGAAAACAGAAGTCTTTAATTTGTCTCAGGAGACATCTGATAAATGTCTCATAAATCTATAGCTTCCATCCATTTTGTCCTACCCACTACTTTTTGTTCTGCAGTTCTGATGGAAGGTTGTTTTCTTGCTTGGTTTAAAGGGTTTTTTTAAGAAGGGGAGACAATGAAATTTTTTTTTAGGTAGAGTTGTACCTGCTGCATTTTCAGTATTCCTGTACAGGTAGGCTAATCTAAATCCTCCTTACTTGTCATTTTCCTAGGTTACAGTCATGTTTCTGACAAAATGAGATGTGTTTTCAGTTCACAGGATCCAGATATGATCTACAGAATTTCCAAAGGTGCTCGGTGTTGATCTGGTAGTGTTCCCTTAAAAAAATGACTTTCCACTTGCCAGCAGTGTGGAGAGAACAAACTAGCACAATGCACTTTTGAACCTGTCCTTAGCACACTAAACAGAAAATTACTTTTTTAATTATTATCCTTCTATTTACTTTCATAACTTCTTTACTCACTCTTATTCTACCATTTATCTGTGATTATCACATGGATCTCATACCCTCAGAAATGGGTCTCTTTTCTCAACTCTAGACACTGTTATTTGACCTAATGCAAAATTTGTTTTCTTTTCCTTTCCTTCGCATTTTTTGGCTCTCAATGAGCTTCACAAAATAACTTTTCTAGCCTTGCCGTACAAGGCTTGTTCCCTGTGAAGGCACATTGGTAACTTTTATCAAAGCACACTTCCCCACATATTTTGTGATCCCAGCTCTCAACATCTCTAGGAACTTGCCTGCAACTGAAGTTCCATTTACTAGCTCATTATTTCCTATTACCATACTGCTTTTTTCAGAGACTAAGATAATGTTCGTTTCCTTTGTGTTCATTTACACCACTCTGTCTCCCTATAGAACTGGTCTGTGCCACAGTGCTGCTTTAGGACATTACATTACACAGACTGCACAGCACTGTTCCTGAGGCTTTGCCAGCAATCTGAGACAACAGAAAGTGAATAAAAAATCCATCAACTCAACATCCAAATCCGCTTCCTCAGTTTTCCCTTTAACTTTCCGCTCTAGGTTTCCACAGTTCAGGAAAATCTTCATTCTTAGCATCAAGATGCTACCTTTTCCATGAAAGGAAGTTTCAGCAGCTGTGAATGCTAATCCATGATGCTATTGGTAATTTCTAGCAACATTTCTGACTCTCCCTTGCTCCAGCCAGTGTAAGCTTTCACCTTTTACACAAATGGGTGTAAGATCGGAGTCCCCCTTAGTGTTAGTCCAGCGTTAGTCCAGCAGTATCAAACTCCTGCTTGTGGGACAGCTCTGTTTAAAGCAGTGGCATACAGTTCTAATGCTCAGGAATAGATAAATAAATCTTGTCATTTCTACACAATACTTATAAAAAACTTCCAGGTCGGTAAAACTAGGTTTAAAATACTTTATATGGCAAGCCTTACTGGATTCCTGTGGTCCTGTTTTTGCCAGGTCTGAAGTTCTGCATGAAAATGTTCAGGACCACATATAACAATTCACACACATAATTGTGCAAGCTACACCTTGTTTATTTAAAAGAGAGGGAGCTAGTGGTCAGAGGCAGGAGTGAGAATGGTATAAACACTGAGTACGAAGAAACCTCTTCTACAACATTAATTTGCAAAAGGCAGACTAAAGTGTTTCTGCTCCCCATGGCAGAGTGCAGGAACCTCTCTGGCCAGACATATCTTTAGAGGTAATGCCACTAAGAGGGGAAAAAAAACCCAGAGATAATTTGCAAAGTTCTGGCTTTAAAATACCCCTTTGAAGAGTGTAAGGGAGGTGCAAAGCAGATCTCAGCACCTAACCTGCCCTCTCCTGCTCTGTAAGGCATAAGGAAATGATTCACACTTGCAGGAAAGCAATGTGGCTGATGAGCCCTCAACAAAACACATTTCTGGGTGCCTTGCTCCCCCAGCTCAGCTCTCAGCCTCTCCTAACAGGGTCAGAGGCCACCTGTGATGCTGTAGCTGCTGGAGCAACAACCCATGTGGCAGAAGGGCAGAAGCTTCACATTAGGACAAGGAGTCCACAGTCACTCCCATTTCACAACTCTTGACCACAAACTCTTTTCCTGGGTCAGGCCCTTGAATAAATTGGCTGTTACTGCCTTGATGAGCAAACGCAAAGTGTGCCAGAGCCTGTAGACCCACTCTGAGAAATTTTTCCATTTTCCTGTAATCAGATTTTTCCACAGGCAGACAAGCCTGGGAAGGTCTCCTGGCAAATCCCTCCCCAGACCATTTCTTTGGAGCCAGCCTGATGACAAAAGAGCAAGTAGCTCATTAGCTGTGAGGAAAATTCAAGTGGCCTCGCAAATACCCCTTGCCAGAAGATGTGAAGGCAGGGCTCCCAGGGCTGCCAGCAGCTCTGTGTGTCTTTGCATGGGTCAGCAGTGCCTGGAGGGCCGGCCTGGGCTTCGGAGGAGGCTGGCGTCGGCTTCCTTGACTGGCAGGATCTGGCCAAACAACAGTGGTTTGACAGAGCTTAAGCTGTGAATCATTCCAAACACTAGAACTAGCCTAGCAGTCCTAAGTCTGCCCTGACACTCTGTGGGTTTCCCAAAAAAAAAAAAAAAAAAAATAAAAAGGTGAAATAAAGCAAATCTCTTATGGGCTAAACCACAGACTGTGCTCAACCCCTCCCCACTTGAATTACCCCTAGCAAGTACAGGTGATACTCTTCGTATCCAAAAGAGCATAAAGCAATATTAATTTAACCAGTAGTTTCAGTTTATAATTTATGACAAATCCTTCACTGAACTTAGATATTTTACGCAAAGAGAGATGTTTGCACGTGGGCTTTTGGTGCGCTCACCTTTTGGGCATTTAATTAGAGGCTGCTTTTGCTAAGTTGCATGCCTGTTAGGAAGCCTGGCTCTTACTCATCTTCCCCCTGAAGCACAACCAAAGGAACAGGCCTCGTGCAATCAGCCACAATGGGTGTGATCCTGAGGAACAGCGTTTGAGGAAGCAGGTGTCTCCCGGCGAGCCTGGCGCTCCGCAGATGGGCTGGGCCATTAAGTGCTGCGGGAAGAGCCGCCAGGCGCCGCAGAAACCGAAGCGACAGCTGGGTAATGGTGCTGTTCTCCTGAGAAAAGCAGGGTCATTATTAAGTGGATGGAAACTGTTGGTTGTAAAAGGTGTTTATACAAACGTAAACCCTTCTTTACTGCCACATTAAATTAATCACAATGCAAAGAACTGTCAGTAAGAGGGTGTTCGGTCTTCCCCATCTACCACAAGGCCATTTAAAGCAGATAACTTCATCACTGGTGTCTTAATCCAAAACTGAACGTTCAAAAGTTGATCAAAATATTAATCCTCCTCAACTTTTTTGGCATTCCTGGTAGAATCCCTTTCATTCCTGTTCAAGGTAAAGTTACTTGAATACTTCATGCATTACTGATTGCACGACGTACTGGGAGCAATGCTTATATGGAGTACTTAACACCTTTCCTTATGAAAGAGAGGGACAGAAAGAGAGAGAGAAATCATTCTTCCTGAAGAAATCTGCATGCAGCTATTACTCACAGCAGACCTATGACATTTGGTTTGAAGAAAAAGGCCTTTACTTTCTTTCATAAAATTTCACTTGTGCTTTGCTTGGCTAACAGCTGAGAAGAGAAAACTCGCTTCTTTGGCTTCCATTTTCTGAGGAATAGCAGCACCACAAGCAAATCCAAGCAAGCACTGCAATTTTTTGCTGGAAATCCAAGAAATTGCTGCAGCACTTGGAAAATCAGAATGGAGACAAAGAGGCTGACTGTTCTGACTGTTAGCCAGCTACAAGGTCTGTGCAGCTTACACTCCACCAACACCCATAGACAGCAGAAGCCCTCCCAGAAATATTAAAAAAAAAAAAGAAAAAAAAAAAGAAAAAAAAAGTCAGCCATAATCTTTCCTCACTCTGCTGAACATCACCAAGACCCAACAGGAAACTTTTACAGCCCTATCCATCATTGGGATAACAGGATCTCCTGCTGTCATTAGTTTTCAGTTCAAGTGGTAGTAGTCTCTGCTGAAATGCTTAAGGAGATGGATGAAAACCCTATAGGTGACAGGGAAAAGGTAATTCATAGCATCATACAGTACTCAGTTCAACTGTTTTTCTTTAAAGAAGTCCTGGTTTAAAACCAATGCTTTCTTTTTAAAGCAATGTTTTCCGATTCAAGCACTATGAAATATAATTTCTTCCAGAAATGCATCCCCATATAGCACATTTAAGGGACACAGTCTTGGACTAGCATTTCTCCACAGAAACCTGTCTCAGTCAATGTACAGATTGAAAAATTAAAATCAGACCAGCAAATAAAGCCTTCCTCAATAAAGGCTGACTTGGTTCTGAATGTAAAATTAGTAACGATGTCTAATTAAGAAAAAAAAATCAAAACACACAGCACTTTTCTACAAAGGAAGTCAATTTCATTTAGTTATTCTTAAAAATATTTTCCCCCAAAAGAAGTGAACAGGTGGATACAGACTGACCTTGAAGTGTTACACCATTATCTTTTGTGATATCCAGCAGAAAAAAAGCCCCACAAATTATTTTATAGGCACCTGGCTCATTATGTCTTACAAATTAAATCCTCATTTATCTATATGCACCTAACAGTACCTATTCATCGCCTTCACTTAAAAACACATTGCCCTTCTTTCTAGCCTTGTTAATTTCCAGATGCTAATTAAATTTAAACTCATAAGTGTATCTGTTTAGCATGCATGACTAGATCATCCCTCAATATCCATTATCCATTGTACATTCCAACATGTTTACCTACTGCTTTTGTTTTGGTTTGTTTTGTTTGGATCCATTTCCATCAGTTTAAAGGAGGGAGCTTATGAATTTAAGTTTCCTATTTTGATGCTGGGTGGCTGGATTCTCAGGCTTAGTGCTTTTGTAAACACCTTTGTCTCAACCTACTGTGAGGCAGGGGTATTTTCAGATTATAGCATCAGAATATGGAAGAGCAGAATGGGAAAAAAAATCCTTCTGCAAAGCAGCATATGAAGCATTTCAGCAAAGGTAGAAATTCCTTTTTTCCCCAGTCCTGCCCTTCCCATTGCAAAGTCTGGCTAAATATGTTTTCTGTATTCCCTGCTCCACTCAGTGCAAGCAGCACAGCCCAAAGTCATGAGGAAGGGACTGGGACTGTCATGAGGGGAAACAGCAGCTGAGTTCCAGCCTGACTCCTCTCACAGGTTTGCAGGATCTGGCCAGGAGGATGAGCTGGCAGCACAGCTGTGCACTTCCCTGGTGACCTGACAAGCAGGCAGGTGACCAAAGTCAACTTCTGTACCTGAGCAAGCACAGAGCCTTGGAGAGAAGTCTTAAATGAAGGAAAGCTGAAAAGTCTGTAGAGTCCTGTCCCTGCTCTTGTCCCACACGCTGCCACTGCATCTGCCCAGACTTGCAGCACCCTGGTCTGCACTGCCTGTCCCTGCAGAGCATTCACAGGCTTCCCCAGCCACCATCCGACTCTTAGGGGAGGGACAACCAAAGACAGCTATTTCTACTTCTTTGTTTCTGAGCCTGGACCAACTCCCTGGTCTCAGGGCCTGGTCCACTCCACACTCTCCATTTTTGTGTGTTTTGCACTTCTTTGGCATCACCTAATGTCATCAAATTTGGTCCGCAAATTAGTAACTGGGATTTGTTGTCATGAAGGACACTTGTTCTACAAAAATTCCCAAGATTTCAACAAAACTTTCTATTTCAAAATAGCATTAAAAATCTGCTTCTTTTTTTTTTTCTACTGAATTACATCAGCCAGGGAGGAGTTCAACCCAGTTTGACATTTCACAGTGCAGACTGCTTATCAACTTTGCATTCCCTGCCCTTCACTGAAATTAAACCTCGGATCTGTCTTAGTATCTCATTCCTAAGTATCTCATTCCAGGCTGCTCCTTCTCCCCTACCATGCTCTGTGTCCTGGCATGATGACGAAAACCACGACTTCCAGCATGGCTCTTTCAGTCAGAAAGTTCTGTGTGGATGGAAAAGGCACCTGTCCAGGAAGTCTAGGGTCAGAGCAGCAGTGCGGCTCCATCTCTACAAACTTTCACTAGCAGTGGCCATTGCAGCACTTTTTAGGACACAGATGGATGTTGATTCAATCCAAAAGCTACCCAATTTGATTGAAATCAAGTACATGCTGAATTACACTGGTTCAATGCAACACAGAACCTACCCTCCATTTTCTCTGTGAAAACATGACTGTGCAAAGCCTACTTTTTTCTGTTAAGAAAATGTTAAGTGAAACATTCCCAGTGCAGAACTGGTACATGTTAGGGAGAACTCAAAACTTGGCTTTAGCATGCCCCTAATGCACGTTCCCAAAACTACCAAAATACGTCACTGCTCACCAATTTAATGAAAAAGGTTCTTCAAAAAAATTCAGAAATATTCCAAGAAGGATGGTTTGATGCATTTGGCTTTGAAGATTACAGAAGTGGCTTATTAGGAAGAAAAGAGCAAATATAGTTCTTGTCACGTGGGCTGGTTTTCCTGCCGGTAAAGTGAGAAATACCTGAGACTCACTTTGCTGCAGAAGCAGAGGCAAACAATGAAGACTACTGGTTCACTTACATGCCACCAATTCAGTGATTTGCTTCGGCACAGGATCTGCAGTGATATTTCATTCACTCTAACACAGACAATCATTATCTGCATGTGGGTGCTGAGAGAACCGGGAGCCAGCGTGGAAATCAAGGTCAAGGAAGCAAGAAGAACTCCCCAGTTTATCCCAGGGAACAGTTATTCCATTCTGCAATAACGCAGGTTAACAAATAATGTAATAAAGATTGGCGTGCTGCCAGGATGACTGAATTGATTCCTACACAGCACAGCACAAATCTTTTGATCTCCCCATAAAGAATGGGAAATTATAGCCACAGTGTGTACCTTGCAGGGAAAGCAAATAAAAATGAAATGAACATTTCTAGCAGTTTTGACCTTGCTTTGGGGAATACTGCTTTAAATTTGATTGCCCTGCCCACTTATTATTTCACAAGAAGACACAAGCAAGTCACAAAGACAGTTTTTAGTATTCCCTTTGATGAGGTAAAAAACTGGATTGTCTTCTCCCACCCACATTTTTTTTTCCCCTTCATTCTTACACTCAACAGAAAAGATTTTATCCAGGCTTTGATTTGATTTTTCAGGATTTCTGGTGGGAAATTCTTACAGCAGATATTTTGCTTCCATTGGGGTTTGTGCTGCTATTCTGTCTAATTATTTCTGGCATTTTGCCCATCAAATTGTGAGTTTCTTCAAAGGAACAAAATGACAGGAGGCCTCCTTTAGAGCAATCATGGGTCGGGTTTGAATTTTGTTGTCTTGGAAACAAGCTAGTTCTTGTCATTGAATATATTCATAAAATAATGGTTGAAACATCACTGATAATAATGGGCTCTTTCCTTGTCAAAATTCATGTTCTGGGGACTTCGCTGCAAGAGGCTCTGTCAAAGAATTTTTGCAGATGTTGAAGATAATTTCAACACTTCCGTTTAAAATCTCCAGCTCAGGATTCCCATCTCTCCACACCTGCGGCCAGCTCTGCTCACGGGAGGGGTCAGCGGGGGTTGGGAAACCCCCAGCATCCCTTCCCAGCCCCGGGAGCACCAAGTGACTGCATCCCTACAGCTGAGACACCGAGGCATGCTCCCTCCTGTCCCCGTGTGTCAGCAACACATCCAAATCAGGGGCTGAGCACCCAGCGTGGATAATTCAGTCTGTGTTGTGCCAGCGAGGTAGGAAAATGTATTTTTCCCCTTGCTTGCTGATACAAGTCCCCAGGTCCAGGGTATTTACACTCTCTGCCAGGGGGTCTTACCAGCTTTCCAGCAGGTTCCTCACATTTCAAACAGATGGATATTGGCTGATGAGTAAAAGCCAAAGACCCAGAGAGGTGTTGTTCTTCAGGAAGGTTATTCAAATCAGGAACCCCTTGTCTTTGAGCTTCTGTATCAGTTAATCTACCTTTGGTTTCAGTTTTTCATACTTCCATTCGGTTTAAAACCAAGGGAAAAAGAGCGCCTGCATCAAGGTGCTGATGGTTTCTGAACAGCTGAATTAAGCTGAGAACTGTGCAGGATTTGACAATCTCCTGAGTGTCCCTGAGACTTCTTTTGTGTGTGTCTGGTGGATGTGCATGTGTGTGTGCATGAGTGTGGCACACGAATACGGAGGAAGACGGGGTGAAGCTTTAAAAGCCACCAGTGGGGACAGGTCATAAAAAGCTTCCATTCTGCCAACTTGTCCGTGAAGCATTTAGCTGAATATAGCAAACCTGTGGGACGCTTGAGAAAATTAAAACTCTAAATTATTACGAGTGAGACTAGCTATAATAGATCTGCTGTGAGAATCTTACTAGCAGTTTTATGATTTTTTTTCTGTCCTTCTCAAATCACTACATAATGACACTCAATACTCAAATGTCTAACAAGGCCATTTAATGTAGCCTGCAGAAGAGGATTCTCTTGTGAAATTTTACTACAGCCTCTTTAGCACAAAGCTTTCTCAGATTATTAGTAATTTGCATTAGGTCTATTTAATTTTGAGGAGTGCCAGTTCAGTGACCACATGCATATTAGAGCTTAGCAAGTGCATGTGTCTAAAAAGTTACCAAAAGGTCATAGGAATTCTACAAGGCATTTGGGATTTTCAAATTTTCTCTTAATTACAGCAGGGGAAACCAGCACGAACCTTTTCATGAGGCCAGAGCCTCTCATCTGAGACAGGATGAGTTGCAACGCTATGCAATGCTCATGTCCCTGCAGCAGAATCCTTTTCCACTATATATAACAGTCTTTTGGAAAAAATTCCCATTTCACTGTGGAAGAACAGCTTGATGATGGGGAAAATTCCTTCCAAGAACTCTGAAGGAAAAGCACAGCTTTCCTTGCAGGAACTGATAAGAGCCCCCTCTTTGCAAGCAAGAATCACATGAGCTGCTGGTGTGCCACACATGCTGTCATGGAGCTAGGGGCCACTAGAGAAACTCTATGGCACCTGAAGACAGGGCTAACACAACAATCAAATAACAAAGGATAGCAGCAAATAAAAGCAATATAAAGAAAAGCCAGTTTTGTTTCATAAAGACATTCCTACTTTCTCCTTCATGCTTTAAGTTGCTCCCAAAGCCTGCGAGAAGTGTAACACACAAATGAACAGGCATGATAAAGCTTTTCTGAGAACCCAGTTGCTTGGTAGCTGTGTTTCAGCAGAAAGGCCACATCCTGTACCCAACTCTAAGGTTACACCTCAGTGGATGTAACAATTGGTCTCAGAGCCATAGAGTCTCCTGACACAAACACCAGATGATAATTGCTTCTTTACCGTGGTGAAATGGAAAAAAGCCCTCAGTGTCTGCTGTCCTATGCACCAAGGGCACATAAGCTGTACATAACCTCACAACTTTGGGAGGACATCTTTATGCCTTGACTATTTTACACACATGCAATATTTCAGACTCCTATCACAGTCACCAGAACATCAGAAAAAAATATTATTATACTTGCTCAAGAAAGCAGGAACTTGCCAACAAAATTAGCTCATCCTAGTGAGTCAGACACTCCAATCAAGGTTATAGAGTCTCCTACAGAAGGTCTGAGAGAAACACAGCTTTACAAGGACAGAGCATTTCAGGCTGTCCCGCGTCAGGATTCAAAGTGGATTGGTGTTATGTGTTGTACCATTGCATTAGTTTGAATGCACGCTGAAGCCCAGGAAGCTGAGGAGCAGACAGAAAGGAAAAAGCTCTGCAATCTGTTCTTCATAAGTCAATGATTATGAATCAGTTATCTAATGAAGCAGTAATAGGAATGATGACTAAGTAAAGTAGCTAATAAAGCTAATTTATGTGAAGTTGAAATTTTTAGTACTGTGCATTAAAATAAGCATGATGTCTCAGCATAGTAGGGACAATATTAGTGCTATATATACCAAGCACTTGCAATGCTTCAAGATGGTAATACAACTAGATATGCTGAGCTTCTGCATTTCTGATTGAAAGCTTGGTTCTTCAGCACAGACCAACCTACAGCCTTTCCACACCACCCACCTGCTTGCTGCAAAATACAGCCCGTTCAGAAGTCCTGGGTGCCAGCATATCTTCACAGCCCCACCAGGAAAAAAAATAAACAAATCAAGAGCCTGGTAAGGCAGATGTTTTTTTTCCTATTACCAGTGTCTCCATTTACTTTGCTTTCTTATTTTAAAAAACATGAACTCAAACACGAGCATCTTACTAACCTTGACTGTGCTGAACGTGATATTCTGCAACACATATAGTGGGCAATAAAATATGGCACATATAGCATCCCAGTACTGCATTTCCATTTTAACTGCTCAGCTATGAGAGTATTTCACTCATATGCTAGCTCAAATAATTACAGATTACTTTAATGCAATTTGCTCTTTTTGCTTTCACAGACTTTGGAAAATTAATAGACATAAGCAAGCTTGCCAGGAAGTTTGAAGGCAGAAACAAATGAAGGTCTTGGGAGCCCAAACACAAGCTACTTAGCTACTCAAACTGTACCCTTTTGAGAGAGGAAATGTGTAGTGTGATATATTTGTTTGCTGTCACTGGCAGGAAGGCCTGCCAGGATAGCCTCACTGTTCTGGCACACGGTCAACTTCTCTTCCCACACACAAAGTCAAACCGAAGCCAGGGGCACAAGGACACCCCAGGGCTCTTGCTACCTTTTGCTGAGAAAACTTTTCCTAGGGAAAAGATAAATCAAAAGTAAGTATTTGGGATAAGACTTCAGAGTTGAAGCTCCCAAGGGAAGAATTTGAATGCACCCATCAAGGCACCAGTTCATCCCAGCACAGAGGCGAGAGGATCGGCGGTGGGTGCACAGAGAGATTGCGTCCTGGGGACCCCAAAGAGGCACAGCAGCTGCACCTGCCAGCACTGAGACACACAGCAGCATGTCCAAGAGCCCTGGCCAGACAAAACAGCCCAAATCAGCACTGGAGCACGCTTTGCATCATCTGCCCCATACAGGATTGCCGTGATGTGGGACACACCAAGGTGCTCATGCACAGCTGCCTGCAACTCAGTGTCCTCACCGCCCTGAAATCACAGCAGGAACTTTAAAACTTCATTTTTTTGTACTGCTATCAAAAGGCAGACGATACTTTATTAAGATGTAATTTGGGAGCAAGAACAATCTACCAAAGGCAGTAGCCAAAGGGCCAATATTTCTGAGCACAGGTATTTTATTGCTTATCATTTCTCCTAACCATTCTCTCTCCCTCACTGAGCCTCCGCCCATGAAATTGAAAGATTTCTAGTAGAAATGCCTTTGTTGTATCAGCTTTGGAAATATGGATTACACTATTCTGTGAAAAACATTTATTACTCTGAACTGTGACTTGGACATTGTTGCATTTCTAGGGTTATAGATTTTCTTTCAGCTAAACTAAGGCTGTAAGTCACAGTGACAGTTGTAATGTGTGTAATACCACAGTACCAGATTCTATTACATACATATTTTTGCTAGAGGTTTATGATGTTAAAAATATTTCTTTTTTTTCCCCAATACCTTTCCCTACCTGTTGTGTAAATATATTGGAACCTATAACACCAAAGTCAATTTCCAGATGAAATGTGCATGGGAACAAGTAGTTTTTTCCTTTTTCAAGAAAAAAAACCCAACAAGGATGGGGGGAAGGGTATACTGCATAAAACCTAATTATATTCAAGCACAATATTGAATTGTAATAAAAGATGAATGAGAGAAAGTGTGTGTCATTGTGAGGAATGAGGAAGGTTACAGAAAACTGAGACTAGGGAAGGATTTATCATGTGTGATGCTTCAGGCATTGTGTTGAAAGATCTGCAGACTTATTTGCAAGAGTGTTTTACGGGAAAAATAGAGCAGTCTACATAGGAAAGGATTACTATAGATTTTCATCCTTTATACAAGACAAAGATACAAAGATAAAACACAGTTTCTGTTAAAAAAAAAAAAAAGAAGAATCTGTGGAAGAAGTCCCAGTTGCAATACAGAGGGGGAAACCTTTCAAACTGAGCTCTGAGGCCATCAACTGCATAAATTCAGGGAACAGACAGTTGTTAAAATACAGCTGATCCGTAATTTTTAATGTAAGCACAAAAGTGTGCTGGGTTTAAAATAAAAAAACAAACCACAACTGCAACAACTAGAAAGCTTTCCAGTTTTGCTTGCAAAATCTCAGTGCACATATACACGCAAACAAACCTTTTGGCTGGTTGTTAGAATTCAGCCGTAGTACAGTCATAACACAGCTGTGGAAGCTGGAAAAATAATGGCATTCGGGTTGCATTAGTATGCCAACGGGCATGCCAGCACTTCCACTTCACTTCCAGAATTCATCCAGTCTGCACATGCCATGTTTC
Organism: Bombycilla garrulus; assembly: GCA_013400315.1. Lineage (NCBI taxonomy): Eukaryota > Metazoa > Chordata > Aves > Passeriformes > Bombycillidae > Bombycilla > Bombycilla garrulus. The sequence continues at coordinate 1,120,428 of VXBU01008676.1, read as the reverse complement.
AAACCAAACAGGTCTGGAAACCAGGAGGGTCAAGTACACCTGACGTTCCTCTTCAGCCGTTCCTCCTTCACCTAGCACCCAGCTGGGGCAGCGCAAGGCTGCTGCACTGCCTCTCCAAGCAGAGGTGGGATTAAGATGCTCTAACACCGTTCCTAGCAAGCATGAGCCTCCTGTTGGCGTTAGGTTTAATTGCTACAGAAAGGCTCTGGTTGGGCTGGCCTGTGCACCAGGCCCACAGAGTGCATTGGGAGATTAAGCTCCCTATCGAGAAGTGTGTTTTGCTCTTCCATCGTGCTTCCAGCCACACAGTTCAAAGGCCTCTAAAACAGGCATACCTAAATTAAGCTCCAGGAGGTGTTTACCCAGCTCACGAGGGTATTCTGCTCTCTATTTTACAAATGGAAAAACTGGGTCACTGATAGGTTAAGTAACTTGCCCAAGGTCATTGTTCTGAATCAATTTCAAAACTAGGATTAGACAGAAATTCATTCTGAGCATCTGATCACAGAAACACAGACAGTGTTGACTTTTTTTTTTTTTCCAAAAGAAGCTACTTATATGCTAAGCTATTTAGGGTTGAAAGCCAAAAGTAAAGAGCTTATTTGAGAAGTGAAGGGATTTGTTTTTAAGGAGTTTAAATTCGAGGAATAAAGAAACAGGAAACCACTGTACAACATCCCCTTCAGAGCTGGAGCCTCCGCTTGGGTACCACCAGCTACTGCAGTCCCTAAGCCCGAGGGCTGCACAGCCTGTCCACATGTCAAAGTCCAAACCATGGCACCCCAAAACCAGCCACTGAACAGTGCAGGAAGGACAGGTTTCAACCAGCAGAGCTCTGTATCCCCACGCATCCCAGGGAAGGGAGGAATGGGACCTGACCTCCAGCTCCCACACAGCAGCTTCCCTGATGGCACCAGGCAGCTTGGAGCAATGCCAGCAGCCTCCCAGCCCATGACAGCCAAGAGCCAGGATGGAGGATCTGCCCTCGCTCTCTCTGCCCATCCCATCAAAGCTGTTTGAATGGCATGGGGGCACTGACATTTCAGTCCCCTTCTGTAAACTCCACTGCATTCTGATTTCTCTGTGTGGAATTAAAAGTAACATTAGGAAAGAAGGCTTACCAACCACGGAAACTCAATTAATGGGGCTGTCAAAACTCTGGCAGACTTCAGTGCCACCAGGATTTCAGATGCAATCCCCATGACAACTTTAGCTTGACCTTTCCTTACATATGAGCTATGATAATGGCTACACAGCTTTAAAAATATTTCCTTTTTTTAACCACAGGCAAGTGCATCTGGGCCAGTTCCCACAATGGATCACAGTAAAGGGGATATAGCACACCCTTCTGAGCTGCTACACAGCCTTTTATCTCGTCTGCACTCTCAGAGAATCCAAAGCTTCAGCTGGGACTGAATGAGTTGCATGAGCTACTAGGGGAAGAGAAGACAAGGGCCACTAGAACAAAAAATGCCCACTACGTTCTGCTGCTAGTAAATTCATGTCTATTAATTGCAATAAAGTATTAGGTTATGCAAGCAAAGTGGCACACAAGAAGTTCTCAGAAAAATAGGTAATGACAGGAAAAACAATCAGGCTGCAGGTTTTGTTTCCACTCCCCTGGAGACTGTGTAAATTGAAGTATTTTTTTCTTATGCAAAGAGTGGCACCATGTAAAGAACAGAATTTGCAAAACTGCTGAGAGTCATATGGAGCATGAATACGCATTACAATTACAGAACCAACTTTCAACTGCCAGCAACAGGAGTGAGTCCAGCAAATGCAGTGATGCCCTGAGGCCTGGCTGGGACCACATCCTGTCATATCCACTCATGTATGACCACAGAAGGACATTCTTAACCTAAACAGCATCCCATCCAAAGATACATTCAGAGATATACCCTGTTCTGCTGCAGGGCTTTGAGAAATACACCTTACAGAGCTGGCTTTATGTATTCTGGAAATCGTGGGAACTTACTGAAAACTTTAGTCCCTAAAATGAAACTTCCAATGTATTTTATTTGTTCTTAGGAAAACTTTACTTTGTGTTTTGAAAAACTCTTTTAGAATTACAGAAAAGCAAAGTACCTTACCATTTTTCTGTGCAAGTAGTGTTTTAGATGTGCAGTTCAAAAGGGGGCTGTGAGATTACAGGCTGAGCTCCACAGGTTAACTAACAGGTTTAATAGCTCAGCTGTAATGCTACATTAACATTGATTTTTGTACTTAACAGCCTACTGAAGTCTAGAGTACTGGCAAAAAATTCATTAAATTCATTCAATTTTCCTTTTGACACAGAAAACCTCCTAGTTTCACCCCCTTCCAGTGACTTTGCCTATGTGGCCATCACCATCACTCTGCTTGTTCCAAAAGAGGAATCCATGCACATCACGCTTCAGCTGTGTTTCTACCAGCATTGTCCAGGCTGGTGCAATGGAGGTGTTTCCCCAGAGACAGCAGCACAAATGCTGTCTGAGAGCACGATTTAGGGTGGTGTTATATTCTTTGTGCAGCTCTTGACCACGGCACACAGGAACAGACCGAATTACTCATTCTAGGTCCCGCTAGGAAGCAGTGACTGACCCTAATACAGAGATTCAGGGGTTCCCCCCAAAGCCTAGACCACCTTCATGCTGCCCTTCCAGGTGCCCACACAGGCCAATCTCCTCCTTCACCCATTAATTTGGGCAACAGAGAGGATGTTTTCTAAACCAGATGCCTTGAAAAGAGCTTTCTTCTGGATCCTAGGAGCCAGCCCCAGGAGTCAATCCAGATCAATAAGCCTTACAAGCTTCTGGAAGCCTTTTCTTACAAGAAAAAGCTTTCAGGAAGGGAGGAGACAAGACACACACAAGAACAACACAGAAGTCGTATGTGCTCAAGAGAAAAGAGGAGAAAGAAATTGCACAGCACTAAAAAGAGAGACCAAGTGTTCAGAGATCAGAGTGTACCACGGTGCTCCCCAGCAGCTGTGGGTAGCTGGACTGGTTAAATTCACTTTCCGTAACAGGGAGTTATTTGTGAGAGCTTTCAGCAGGGAATGATCTGCAGACACCTTATTACAAACTTCTGCAGAGGTGAAGTCAGTGTTGAAAAGCACTTCTCATTCTGTCTTCTTCCTGCCTGCCTTGTTCCTCACATATCATTTTCTTTATCAAAATGGATGGCAGTATCAAAATTGAAAGGATGTAGAAGCTGTGAAAATAACAGACCCAGGAAAAGAATTTTTAATTTTGCCTCATTTCTTTGATGGTGAAACCACTGCTGAATATTAAACAAGTCCTGAGAGTTGAACATCAAGAATAGCTGAAAGTTTTGCTTCTGTCAGAAATGTGAGAAGAATTCCTCTGTGTCCCACTTCAGCTTGTTATTACTCAGATACAGAAAAAACTCTGCTCAACTTCCCTGGACAGATCCTAATGTGCTGTGTCCACTCCATCCTTGGACTTCCCTGTGGCATCAGAGTTTGTCTGTTTTAACCAGAAAGGGTAGGGGGGCTTTCCAGAGTAGATTTTCATTCCAATACCTTAAAATATTTTTGAGAAATTTATTCAGTAAATGAAAAAAACTTCTTAAAAATACTGTGATAATGATTATTCTATCATTCTGTTTAGTTCATAAGAACTTAAATTAAACTTTAAGGCCTAAGGGCAAAGGAAAACAAATAATATTTTTCTTTTTGACAAAACCCAAAACCACAGAGGAAGACGTTTTCCAAACTAGATTACAGGAATGGTCTCTTCTAGCCCTAAAAACCTCCGAGCCTCCCACGATGTGATTAATAATAAAATCGTATCTAGGGCAAACAAAACTGAAAGCTCCACTTTGCCAGCCCTGTGCAGGGACAGTAGCAGTTTATAAAACCTGAAGCAGAAGCAGTACCAGAAGCAAAGTGACTGCTTCCCAGGAGGAGAATCCTGCTGGAGGGACACACTGCTCCTGGAGCAGGGGCAGCAAGGGACAGGGACATCACTTGGCCCTGGGATGGGTACAGAGCCACTCACTGATGGTGGGTGAGGAGAAGACTTAGTTGGAAAAGACATCCCACACGCTTCCCAGAACAAGGGGCTTGAAATTACAGAACCTTTCTAAATTTATTTTGTCTTTTTTTTTTTCTTTTTAAGTTGGGTGGTTTAAAGCAACAACGTTTCATTGATGAATCTAAATTTGGAGATTTAATCCTTTCTCCTTTATAGGCACTTCCAAAGACCTGAGAAAAGTTTAGATGAGAACTGTGGGCTCCTCACAGATTGCGTCAGTGCAGCCTGGCTTGCCTAAGGATGATAAACACTGGTTTATTATAGTTCTAATGGTCTCTTTTTTTTTTTAAATCTTTCCACACATAAGAAAGAGATAGAACTATTTCCTCCTATTTAAAAACAAAATAATGTTTCTTTGTTATTGAATAGACAAGCTCTTTGTCATAAAAAAAACCAAAAAAAAACCACTGCACAAATCTTTTCTTCATTGCTGGATTATTGCAAATAACCAGAGAAAAATCTACTGGCCTCCTATCACCTTGAACATTAGGTCTGAAATTTGCCAATATTTTGGGTTGAACTGCATGTTAAGGGTCTTAATAAAAACATCACTTATTCGTTTTTAATCCAGCTTCCTGAAGCAATGCACTTGATATGACTGCACTGCCTGAATTTCCAAGTTCTACTTCTTTCCAGTAATGTCAAACTTGTTGCCCAGTTTTAATCAAATCTGACAAGAGCGTAACACTTCTGCTGAAACAAACAACATGTGATGCCAGAAAATCTACACTGGAGATATTTTACACACACTGTAATCACAAGACAAGTTTTGATCAATCCCTGCACTCTGTTGGGCAAGAGAGCCTCACCATGAGAGGCAAACAAAGGGCAATAAATAAACAAATTCCACTGCTCACGACCTCACAGCACAAGGGCTGCTATGGGGAGTTCCCCCCTCCTCCCCCCACACAGGTGGGAAGCACCAGGAGGCACCAAGCCCTCCTCTTCTCACCATCCAACTTGTTCAGGTCCAGAAGACCCTTCTTACCAACCTTCTCTCCACTGCCATCAAAAAGGCCCTTCAGTCACATGCAAAGTTTTTCTGGCATCACTGTTAGGAAATATGAAAGCTGTACAGGGATTTCTATGGACAATTCAGATCTGACCACTTTTGCTTGTGTCCACCAGCAGGAATGATGGTGAGCTGTGTGCCCAGCACCCACCAGAAACACCTGCAGCACTCAGGAGCAAGGGCAAGCACCCACAATGACGCAAGGACCATGCTGCCAAGTGGGCAACAGCTCAGAGAAAGTGCCTGCAGTCCACATGCAGATGCAGAAACTGAAGAGAGAAGGCTCTCAACAAGCATGCACAAGGGAATTAGAGGAGGAGGATCTCAACAAGTCTCCTGCCTAATTCCATTTCAGTCTCTGGAGAGCACTGGGATGTTGTCATAACCCCAGCCAGCAACCAAGCCCTGTGCAGCCACTTGCTCACTCACCCACCTACAAGAACAGGGAGAGAATTGGAAGGGTAAAAGCTAGGAAACTTATGGGTTCAGATTAAGACAGTTTAACAGGAAGAGCAAAAGCCGTGCAGACAAGCAAAGCAAAACAAGGAATTTATTCACTACTTCCCACAGGTGTGGGCAGGCAGAGGTTCAGCCTTCTCCAGGACAGCAGGGCCCCATTATGCGTAACGGTGACTTGTGAAGCCAAATTGCGTCACTCCAAATGTCTCTCCCTTCCATACTGAGCGTGGTGGTTTATGCTTTGGAAAATCCCTTTGGTCAGTTTGTGTCCCCTGTCTCAGGATGTGTCTCTTCCCAGCCTGCCATGTACACTCAGCCCCTCACCAGCACGGCAGAAAAAGACCTTGGTTCTGTGTAAGCCCAGCTCATCAATAACAAAACATCTCTGTATTAGCAACCCTTTGTTCAGCACAAATCCAAAACAGAGCCGCTGTGAAGAAAGTTAACTCTACCCCAGCTGAAACTAGCACAGATGGCTGCACTGCCTTCGACACAGCCACTTTGTCCCTGAGCACTACTCAATCATCCCCTTGCAAACCTGGAGCAGAAGACACTTCACTGTCTTGCACCAAGTGCGTTAGGCACTAAAACAGAAAACCCAAATGCTGTCACAGCTGCTCCCCCACTCTTCCTCACCAGCTCTCACTCCTTTGCCCTTGCACCAGTGTCCCACTACGCCAGCAGGCTTTGACCACTCTTTGGGACCCAACACAGCTGTTTTCAGAACTTGTGCTTACTGTGAGATCATTTGCCAAATACCTTCCACTGGGGCTGTGACTGGAGGAAACAAAACAGCAGGTGACCAAGCCTCCTGCTGACACAGCATGGGAGCACCGGCCAGGAGCCCGGCAGGACAGACAGCCTCTAAAGCAGCACTTCAGTACCAGCACAGGTTCTCCAGCAAAATAACCAAGTGCTGGTGAGAAAACAGGCAACCCAGTGGACACACGGGAGCCGCTGACAAAGGGGGGATTTGCACAATGCACAATCAGAGCACAAAGGAGAGTGATCCTTGCGCTAGAACACAGCCTGGCAGCCCCCAAACCCTGAGCACAATTTTGGCCTTTGTTGTCAGCACCACTTATTCAAAGGGCTGACAGAGCAGCTTGAGCTGTGCTGGATTGCCCCCTGCAGCCCACGGGTTGCATCGTCCCCAGCACAGGGCTGGCCGCACACCACGGCATGTTGCATAAAATCAATCCCCGAGAAAAGGCTTCGAGATCATTTTAATAACATTTTTTTCCTGGCTGTAACCAGAGAATAACTGGTTTGCTTGTTTGTTTCCAGGTGATTCTATCTGATTAATCGGGGAGCTTGGCAGAAGAAATTACCTTTTAAGAAAGACTGCAGCCTCATGTAGTCTTTTCTTTTGCTTATGGACAGCAAACATCTTTTCCTAGGTATTTCCTCTCTTTTCACGGTTTGAAAAGTTGAGGAAAGAGAAAAGAGGAAGGGGATACAGAGAATAGGTGATAAAATATTTTCTAATTCTCCCAAGTAAATTAAAGCAACAAAGCAAAGGAGATGTCAAAACAAGGCTCTTTTTGCCCCTCTCCACACACTTCAAAGATATTTATCTTTGTATAAAAGACACAGTACAGATGCCCAGAGATAACTTTGAAGAGCGCACATAGAGCACAGATGTGGAGAAAACCAGAATAGGCCCTATTTTGTTTAGCAGCAAAAGCAGTACCAGATAATCACTTATTTTACTCATGTACTTATGTCTCTGCCTCACCAGACTGCTGTGAAACTTTTGAAGTATCATGGTTTCCTTGCTAGTAAATGCTAGACTTCAAAGGAATAGGAAATGGATGCTGAATGGCAAAGTGACCTTTTATTACTCCAGCTACAGTTTGTAACCTGGAACGTGACAGAACATTTTTCATTCTGCTTTAACAAAAAAAAATCCCACAAAGGATCACACCTTCAAAGCAGCTTCAGTCCAAACATTACAGAGCAGTTTTGACAAGATACTGAAGTCCATTTTCTAGTTCTAGTCACGCAGCACGGACCGGGGTGACAGGAGGTTAGAGCTCATTGCAGAAGTCTCTCTCTGGCTTCATTAGCTGTCATTATAGGCTCTTTCCTGGCCTCAGATATTGCCCTCTTACTATCTCCAGATGTTTTCACTGGCAGAAGCAATCTTCAATTTCTATAGGTAAGTGGCTGCCACTGTGCAAGGTGGGTGACTGAGATCTCCCCAGTGAGCACTCTCTAATTTCAACCTTCACAACCCAGTCGTACGTATCAAAATTGGGTGGCCATTTCGGAAATGTGTCTACTTTTTGATATTGTCTCTTACACTAAGAGACAATATTGGAATTATGTTGTCTCTTAGGAATTGTCTCACGAGGAGAATTTAATGAATTTATCTTCATCTAGTGTAAAGCGAAAAGATTCTGGCAGATAAACTATTTATTTGAGGCTTCACAGTCCCACCAAGTAAAAGCAAAAGAGTAGCTTTAGACTGCAAGACAGGGTTCATCAGATATACTACAATATAGTATGAAATATCAAAATATTTCTATTACCTTGGGCACTGATTAGCTTGGAAAGTAATACAGGTCTATCAGTGCATCAGTGCAACCCAGGAAGGACGGTGAAGATTTGTGCTACTACACCCAAACTGTGTTGTTTAAAAAGCACTAGCAGTGAAGATCCCATCACTACTTAGACTTGGGCTCCTGGCTCTAAGTCTTGGCAGAATTTCTAGTCTGGGCAAAACAAAATGAGCAGATGTGATGCTTGTCACATCACCATCACTCACATGACATTAAAATACAGCACTCTTGCTCTGTTTTGGCATGCTTGGGTGTCCCTAGGCAGCAAGGGCTAAAGACAGGCAGGGAATTCAGCTCCCCCTGTCATACCCAGCACAGTAAATCCTGGCATCTCTCCTTTCAGGTCCATCCTTACAGAGGCTGGCGCTACCCAAAACCTCCCCCAGGCTCAGATGAGATCTTTGATCTACCCTCACCTCCTACCACCCACCCCTGCTCCAGCCTTTATTTTTATCTTTGACAAAAAGGCTGCAGGGCCTCACCAAATCCTCTTATAGCAGGGATGCAGAAGGGATGAAAATGTATTCAGCAACAAAGTGAGTGTGGAAGGACTTTGGAGAACAGGAAAAGTGAACTGCAGCATCCATATGATAACAAGCAAGGTCAAGCTGATGTAACACATTGGCAAAGAGTATCAGGACACAGGAAATCAAAGGAAAAGAGAAAAAAAAAAGCCCAAGAAGGAGAAGAGGAAAAAATATTATAGCTAAAAGGGAAGATATTCAGGGAATATTCAGGGAAGAAAATGAAGAAGAATCTAACTGGAAAGAAACACATGCCAGGGATAGGTGAGAGAAATAGGAAAAATGGATAAAATATCACAGTCCAAAATTCATACAAATTCCACAGTAAAGTGGGAGACTGAATGAAACGCTCAACAAAGCAAAATATTAACAGTACTGGCACCATACCCCATAACCATTTCAGGTGTATCATGATGTGACTGAATGAGGGTCCATTTCCTTCTGCTTTTCCAGAAATTGAGAACAATCTGTGATAGCGCATCCTGACCAGACAGAAAAGAAAACCCAATGGTTAGGAGGATAAGTCAGGACTGCTGACTTACCATGTTCTTTTCCTCATCTGTAACAAATGGATTTAGCACAGGAAAAGAAAAAAAATAAAGCATATTTGGATTAAAGGAAAGGCAGAGGGATCTAGAAAAAGAAAAGTATGGCTAAAAGAACAAGGCAAGAACTACTCACAATAAATATTACAGATTTTAAGTCCTATCAACATTTCAATATGGCACTTTAGAAAAAACTGAGTTTAATAATCCCACCTGTGAGTTTCATTTCCCTGAGCTTGAGAGGTTCTAAAGTTCCTCAGTGAAAAGTTGCTCTGATGATATCCTTGCTTGACGCTGAAACATCTGAGCTTCCTCCCAACTGGGTTTAAGGGTCCCCATCCTCCCTGAAAGAGAGGTGGGTATGTACCTAACAACAAAATAAACTTACATGGGTAGTTTTAAAAAATTCCAGATGAGCTATTCAAAGAGAAGAGTTGGAGAAACCCACCTCCCTGATGCAAAGAAATAAGAGAAGGCCACACTGCCTACACCACCCCAGCTGAAACCAAAGAGTAGAAACTCCACTCCTCACTTAGTCTGTGGATTTTTAGAGAAATAATTTTTAAAGAGTTTCTCTCCACCTGGTGAGGAATAAAGCCAGAATTTTGGCTGAATGTCAGAAAATTTGAAAACACAAGAATGGAGCCTCCATAACCAGTTTAAATCAAGGTTTTGTTCCAAACATGCTGAAGAGAGTGTGTGGGAGACAAATTTAGACATCAGACAAGGGCCCTCACAGTAGAAATCCATCTGGCTACACTCAAAAATGGGCATTCACTGACTCAGACGTGCTTTTACATTATATACTAAGCCATTTGGACGACAGTAAAACTGAGCCAGTCAGAAACATCATCATGTTTATATCTGCCAGGATAAAGTTGGTACATCATTTATGAGCGTTCAGCATTCCACAAGGCTCACAATATGGGAAATTTATCTACGGCCTCCTGTACATAAATAAATATTGCATTATCTCCTACACTGGTACTACTGATATTGCGTGGGAACAGATTTTGTCTTCCATCAGCAGACTGGTGGAATTTAATAACATTTGTGGTCATCCCGTCCAACTGGAAGACACATCACACTCATTACACTGAATGTCTCATCATCAGCTGAATATATAAATCTGAGAGAACTGCAAACAGAAAGAGAGTGACAGAATCTTTTATTGAACACGGATACATTTTTCTCTGACAAATGGCAGTCTCCCGGGACTCAGAATTTTTCAGTTGTGCACCAATAGTGTGCTCAGTGTCGCACATGACTCAATGAGAAGATGGGCCTGATGAGTTTGCAGTCCAAGGTACTGAATTCTGGAAATGCTCTGGCTGAAATATTCACAGGCATAAGATTAACATGAGGTGAATTTGGTCCATAGAGAAACAAAGCAAGTGGAACATAACGTGAAATTCAGAGGAACTACCACAACAGTTTTGCAGTCTGAAGGTTTCTCCAATCGCAACTGACACCAGCAGCAGCAGGTAACAAGTTGTCCTCAGGTACACAACAGCAGTCAGTGTCTCCAAGGCTTTCTTTCAGTGCGTATGGTGACTTTTCATCTCTCAGTAACCAAGTCCTTCCTCCACAGGATAAACCATATTGGCCAAAAGACTGCAAACCATTTCATGGCCCTCTGCCTAGGACTACATGGCCATTAGACATTACCTAAAGGCTGTGCCAAGTTCCTGCTTCCCATATGTAGGTTCAAACTGGATTGAGCCCTGGAGCTTCGCTCTAAGTACCTCTAAATACCTCAGCTGTGGTATTTCCCCACTACTTCCATGTGGCATTTTAAGACTCTCAAATACTCCCGTGATTGCAGACTCTGGTTTAGATGGCTCAGAAGGGGACAGTACCTGTTGTGTTCCCACATTCCCTCTCTCTCATCAGGGACTGAATTTGGTCCTAACCCAGATCTGAGATCTTTGGGAAGCCAGAGGGACAGTTACTCTTCCACGAGATCTCACTGAAGCACTCATGTGTGATGCTGGCCAAAGTCTCACCAAACTCCTCCATTAATATTTTCCTGACTCTAGGTCCACTTTGAGCCATCCAAAGACTTGTCTTCTGCCTCCTGCTCCTTTGCTGTAAGGACAAAGGACACTCAGAAGCAGAAAATTAGGTAGAGGTTCTGCTGTAGAGCCTGAGGGATTCACTGATTCACTCCTAGGGCCGGAAGCACCATGGGAATAGCCAAAGCACAGCCAGCAGCTGCCTGGGCACAGGGAGCAGAAACCAGAAAGAGGGAAAGAGACCAGAAGATGTCAAAGTGATGCAGAGCTCTAGGAAACACCTAGTTGAAAATCCCTGACCAGGCATCCTTTGAGTTCAGTGAAATATGATTTCACTCCAGCTGTCACCCTGGCACATGCACGAGATATTGTGCTCCCTTCCTCTGCAGAGAGATCTCACTTATTCTAACCGCTCTGAAGTGCTGCGCTATTAACCCTGCTCTGGATGCTGTGCCTTATCTTAATCTCTGTTCTTTGCATGAAGAATAGAGTGCAGTACAGTAGAAATAAAATCTGTGTAAACTCTAAGGCATTACAATAAAAGCAGAGCACATCTCAGGTGTCAGAACCTGTTCTTAGCGTATGCAAACTAATAGGAGCCAGGTAAAATTCCAGCAGTTTCCCCACAATGCCCCTACTTTCTTTTTCAGTTATGTGAAGATATCAGAAAGGCTGATGACATTCGACAATACAGTAAATCTGTTTTTAAAAGAGGCTGAGTTCTGGGATCATCCCCATTTCCCTTGGAAATCCCATGTGTGATTTCTGAACCTGCAGACACCATTATGTTTTTTTAATTTAATTAACTTCCAATAAAGCTGCTTATACTGGAAACAATAAAACTCTTTCTACCATGTCACTCTTCCTTCTTTAACACACATACAAAACACACAGAAGCCTCAAGAAAGCTCCAGGCATTCTAAGAAAAGAAATAACCAAATACCACCAAATATTTAATTTTCTATGCCGGAAATGAGAAACAGGTGTAATTAAAATAACACTTTTTAAATTAAGTGACCTCTCTTGACCAACCATCTGTGAATAATTCAGATTTTTTTTCCCATTATTACCGCAAAATTAAAACTAGGGCATATAAATGACGAGATCCTCTTTAACTATCTTTAAGCACCAGCAATATATATTTTCCACCAGTTAAAATCCTTAATGATACCAAAAATCTGTCAAGCATAACTCCCCCAATTCATTTGCCTGAAACCATCAATATTTTATCATGCATTTGCAGTTGGCTTTAATTTAACAGTCCAGGTTACTAATCAAACAAAACACCCAAGTCATTAAAAGTTAGCGTGCCATTTAGAAAGTGCATTTCACGTTTATTAAAATATCTTTCATGGAGCCATTAGAAGGCTAAAGTTTTAATTACAATCAGATATTTAGTTCTACTTCAGTTATGCTTTTGGCACTCTCTTGCAACTGCCTTGATTAATCTTCCAGACAGAGCTCATCCATTACCTCCTGAAATTATTTTCCTCTTAACTTCTTCATAATTCATCTTTTTTCTTCCCCCCTCCAAACATGTAAAATGCATTAAAAATGTGCGCACAATACCTGCCTGAAAGATAAGTCATTAGAAAGATTCCATTTCAAATGCAATTTATTCTCAAAAGTACCAAATAGCCATAATTCAAACAGATGTATTGAAATTGAAATGTAGGTTTTCTTGTCTTTGTTGTCATTTTAACTATTTTCCTACAAATGAGAGACTAATCTGTGCCACTCTTTCTCCTGTCTCAGGTTTTGAAATACACAGTTCAGCTGAATTTTGCCTGGGTAATTCTGAGGGCATCTCAAGCTCACACACAATCTCTGTCAAAGAAAATTTCATTTTTTTTTTTCCTCCTCTTTAATGTAATGGTCATATTGCAATACATTTTACCAAACTTCTGCGCTGAGACCATTTCAATGGCTCTTTTCTATCCATTTTAACTAATGCCATGTGAAACCTCAGTCAGTAGTAATGAGAAAATACTCTCACGTTGATTGATATTTTAGAGCTACACAGACACCTACATGATGTTTTGCAAAGCTTCACCCTAAGTGGATGTAAAATTCCAAGGACTGAGGAAACAAATTTGGAGGAATGAATCTGACCCAGAGATCCCTCTCATTTCCAGCTGAGCTTTGACATTTCCCCTGGATCTGGCAGAGACAGATTCAAATCCTCTGAAGTCCACATTTCTCATTCTATATGCTTTTTTGCTGGAGGTATGGACAGATTTGGATTACACACACAAAAGCAAAGCCTTGAAGAAAACCAAATGCGGGGTTGAATCCAAGCCGAAGGTCAGGCTTGTCACCCACTGGTTTGGATTCTTTGGTATGTTGTATATTACAGCCCCTCCTCCAGGGCTCAACCTCATCCTCACACTGAACATCCTCACACTGAACAGGATCACAGAATGGTCTTCTCAGACTCTGTAATGCACCATCATCCTTTAATTTATCCATAGCTGCAGTAAATTTATTGAGAAACAGACTGGAGAGACCTTGCCAGACCTCCAGGGGTGTCCTGGGGAGAACAGGCTGGCCTTTGTCCCACACCCACAGCCAGACCAGGAGCCAGATGTCACCGGGGAGAGGTTTAGCCACGCTGCCAGCAGAGGCTCACAACTGCACCACATAAGCCCTAATCTGTCTCTCCTCCTTCACCAGCTGGATCCAGGGCCACATCCACCTTTCTGTAAGGAAAACCTCTATGCTCCTGTTGGTCTGAACCAAACACGAGCCAACATCTCTCTGACAACAGCATCTCACTACAACACTGTCGCCTGGTATTTCACACCAGCAGAAATCATATGGTGGGAGGCAGGGAATAGAAGGGATTCAGATAAAGGCCTCTACCCTCATTCACGTGGTCATCAGAATTGGCTCCAGGCAGACTTGGGAAGAGAGCTGCAGAAGCATTTCAAGACAAATCTCAACCACCTAGGCAGCAAAATGGGAGATGCTTGAAGAGCCTCTCTACATGGCCCTTGTACAGCACTCTCTGTGTTGTACTGAAAAGCCTGCCTTTATTGTTTTCTGTGCTGGAGATTATTGATTTCTTTCTTTTGAAGCTATCCAATCCATTTTTTTAATTGGAAAATGCAGAAAATGGCTGTAAGCAGATCTGTTTAAAGCAGGTTTAAAGGGGTTTTCCATTATATCCTTAAATATGTTAAGAAATGGGAGTATGTAAGGAGGGAGGGAGGGAGATGGGGAATTACAGGAACAGATTAGAGATAAATGAGATACTGTTTTTACCAGTAACCTCAGGTCCCTGATGCCTGTCACATACTCCACATGGACCAAGGAAATACAGGAGAAGCAGAGCTACTTCTAAAAGAAGAGGAAACAAGTAGATTGGACTGAACGATGTCCAGGTTTGGAACAGACCCTGCACTGACAAAAGGTCGTGTTTGGAATCAGGAAGGGGTCTCTTCACTGCCCGCGTGTTTCAGCGTGAGACGGATGCGCTGGAGGAGCAGCGGGGCTGGCGCTGCCGGAGCGAAGCGCGGGGCTGCAGCACCATCTAGTGCCGGCTGTCAAAAGCAGGCAGGATTCACAGCCCTGCTCCAAACTGCTCCCTAAAGCTGAAGAATGAGCCTGTAGATCATCACAAACGTGCCACTTCCCGACAGCCAGGTGCGCCGAGGAAAAGTCTGGCTCAGGATGTGGAGCACGGGGCTGCGGCGAGAGAAACAGAAGAAAATGTAGAGCTCTTTGCAGTTCTTTACAAAAGTGAGTGGCAAAAGCTTTGGTTCTGACACTGAAGATGCTGTATTCCACTTGTTTCAGGAAAAGGATTTGTATCCCAGCCTCCAAGACACTCGGATTTTTTAAGAAAAAATTTTCTTATCTTCAACTTTCTGAAAATAGTGCTCCGATCCTCTTTGGTGTTTGAGACTTTGTCGTCATATAAATTGGTTAGATTTACTCCCTGGCAGAACACTGAGCAATAATAAACTGAAACTGCGTTTAAGATCCTCTCCACATGGGACATAAAAGACAATTTCTGCAAGTGGAACCATTTAAGAGAAGCCAGGGCCATGCCCTTACTAGTGCACATCCTGGAATCCTGTCCTCACTGCAGTACAGGCAGTGTTACTGCTGATTTCAATGGGACTGTGATTTCTTTCAATCCTCCTACATCTCATCATGGCAAGTGCCAGATGCTGATGTAACATAACTGAAGCCTCTTGTCACATGTACTGCACTTCACTAAATTCACAGGTGTGCCAAATAATGCAATCTACTGGAGCTATAGGCAGCATGATAGAGCTGAACATAGGAAGAAAATTGACTGCCTTTCATACAGGCTTCAGTATTGACAGCTGATTGCTGTACTTCACTTAGGTGAAACAAAATCTTCAGAGAAGTATATTGACCAGTCTATGCCTAAAAATCATTCCATAGCTATAAAGCTGCAAAACAGACTTTTCCTGACAGCAATATTCTGCTGTCCCTTAGGAGATGATACTTTAATTATTGAAATTTTATTTTCCTCTAAAAAGTATCTTCATTTTCTTGTAAGTAGCAGAATAAGGGCTGCTAAACCAACTAGAGGTAGATTTATTCTTCTGCATATAGAGCATCTTTCCAATATGGCCCCTATCTCTGCAGACTTTGCACACCATAATAGCAAAAAAAATATTGATGGCAATATTTTTAATAGTAGTAAATGTTAATTAAAAAATAAAAGTAAACCGAAATGAAATAGAGAAATAGAGAAATAGAGACCAACAAAAATGCTGATTGCTCTTTTGCTGTAGGTGAGATATATTAAAAGGAGTGGAAAGCATCAGTTCTACTTTCTTTAGCTCTTATCTTTGGTGGTAAGAGTAAAGGAATATAACACAAAAACAAGGGAAAAATCTAATGTGGAACTAATGCAACACTTACCACTTATTATCTGATTATTGTTCCTGATGATATTTCCATTTCTCTAATCTTTAATCTTCTTGTATGTAGATTGGAAGACCTTCAGGGCAAGACTCTTTCTACATGTCTGTGTAACATCTAACACAGCGAGATCCTGATCCTCCCTCTAGCCTCCAGAAATTTATGAAATTAGAATATACAAGCGATAAGAGTCTCCAAGCTTGAGTCACCAAAGAATTTGGGAAATACTCTACTTCGTTTCTCAGCACTCCTAGGTACTTTTCCAGCTTGCAGAATTGGGAGTCCTTAATCAGGTGCCCTGGGCAGAAGCAATTGCTGCATGGATGACTGACCAGTGCCAACACATAATCAAGAATATGCCAGTCAGGAACTGGATGATCTTGAAGGTCTCTTCCAGCCTTGATGATTCTATGAAGCATTAATGGGACCCTGCAGGTCCCCACACCTCCCTGGCAAAGCTGCAGCTGTTGTTGATGAGAGGCTCAACAGAACCACGTGCATGCACTTTACCCCGGAGTGCACGCAGTCATAGATTTGCCCTGTGTTTTATACGTGCTCAAACAGTTTTGTCACGAAATGTCAAACTGTGTCTAAAAAGGAGGTCCAGGTGCTGCTCAGGCAGAGCAGTGCTGTTCCACAGCTCCACAACTTCTGCCTTGTTCAGGGCACAGACATGCAAGCAGGAGTCACGAGGTGGGAGGTACAAAAAAGAATTGAAGGAATTGCGTGTGTTAAACAAACCAGAGACCTGCTGTAAGGAGCAGTGCCCCTGTCTGGTCTGGATGCACCACCTGCAGCTCTTCCCTGCATTAAAGGGCTGGAACCACAGCCACAAGTCACACCTACCAAAGAGAGATTTTGGTACAACTTCCCTCATGTCCCTTGGGAATTCAAACTCACATGTCTCACATAGTAGGTGTGCAGCATCCAGGGCCAGGGTGGTGTCAAAACCACCAGACTGAAGATGTTCTATTTTTTCAAGGAATACTTATATGTTTCTCGGGCCACAAAAGAAAGTCCAGCTGCATCCTTAAAGCTTAAACTCAAGAGAAAGAACAAATTCTTCTTCTAATGAACACTTTGATGTTCGATTGTAGGGATTCATTAATATTAATTGTTGTGTTTAAAGCCAACTATCTCAGAAGTCTTTCTGAATATTACTTCCCTCCATAAGTAAAAAACTACTGTCATAAAAATTTTGATAGGCACCAAAAGGATAGGTGAGCTGAGGAAATACAGATGCAAGATCTCCACAAAATAATTTGTCTTTTCCAACAGTTCTAGGAAAGTTTCAGAAACTTAGATTAGGGAATGATTAAATAGTCATTTAGTGCAAGATGCATTGTAGAGAGTTTAAAACATGTTCAAACCAGACACACGAACATAACTTTCTTTTTAGGTTTCTAGAACATGTATTTCTTTGAGGGCAGGATGTTGCCACTCCCATGTTCTGTGAGTATAGCAGCATACCACTTTCATGCAGGAAATGAAATTTGCCTTCTTCACCCATTAGTATGTAGTTATATGTGGTTACAAGAAGATATGTGATAGAAAAAATTAACAGTGAAAAAGTAGTATTTTTTTTAAAGAGACAATAAAACAAATAACAGTGCAGGGAGGTGACTTCTGCCAGTTGGCCAGCCACAAAAATCTGTGCAAGACAGAAAGGTGTGAGCCAGAGGACTCCTCCGTGCTGGGCTCCCACCAGTGCCACAGTGGAAAATGAAACCCTGCAAGTTCACAGTGAGCTGCAGAAGATAAAGTGAGTTTAGATGAAGAAGTATCAGACAAATAAATCTACGCAAAGCTCCAGTGCTCCTGACAGGAGTCCTCCCTGACAACTACACAAACTCATCCCAGGAGGGCTGGATGACTATGCTGATTCAAACAGAGAGAGTTCCATGCTCTTCCTAGATTTGCAACAGAAGGTTTGGATATTTTGAGTATTTTAAGCATTGACTCAATATATACTCAATATAATACTCTTGCTATAGCAAGAATCATTGCTTCTAAAACCCAGAGAACACAGAAAAGAGGGGGTCACTGTGGGACAGAGAGCAAGGCAGCAGATCACTGTCACCAGCCCTACTTCAGCTGCAGCATGAGGAACGGAAACATTCCTTCAGGCCTTTCCCACATCTGATATTTTTTGCTTCCAGCAATGATCTCTCAGAGCCAATTTGTGCCAAACTGCCACTCAAATACCTCAGGAGCATTTGCAGCATTCAGAGTAAACACAACAAAAATGTGTGTTTGAAGAGGCACAGTAACAGCTACCAGCAGGTGGTCCAGCAAATAATTTAATCTCAGGAACCATCTACTTGAGACTGACAGCTCTCCTTCCTCGGTGCTTCTGAGCAGTGAGGAACACTGGCTGAAGCACTCGGTTAAACTGAGGTAATACAAGATGTTGACTAAATGTCAAAGACTACGTTATTTTAGAGGTCACAGTCTACTTCAGAAACATCCAAGAAAAATATACAAGCAAGGATAATGAAATTTTTTTAAAAGGCAACAAAATAAAACAAACAAAAAAAAACCCACTAAAAACCACTTTCCCTGTAGAGCAGTTGTGCAGAAGAGGTTGTGCAGAAGAGTTGATGGCAGAAAGGAATTCACAGTGAGTGGTGGTCAGAAATACTAAGGCTGGTAGGGAGCCAAAACATAAATAAACAGCACAGTAATATGAAATTAGTCTGGAAGGCATTTGGTGTTAAAAAAAAAAAAAAAAAAAAGAAATTCAAACTCAGGTATATGGACATGCCAGCAATACCATTTTAACTGGCTTATAAATCATTACTCATGGTTTGCTAATGTCAAGAAACAAAGCTAGTAATAGTACTAAACTGGATAATCAAAGTTAACAGTCAGTTAAGGTGATATTAATTGTATTTGACTGATGAGAAGGGTCAGGAGAGTGAATAGCTGGCAGAGGGAAAATGTAAAATTTGATGCCTGCTAAATGAGGCATGATGAATAATGGTTTTTCTTGTCAAAACCACTGCTAGATTCCCCTCAAGCTGTGAGCAGGTATTCAGGAACACGTGTCTGCTTTTAACCAGGGGTCTGATCGTTCCCCTAACAAAACAACAAAAAATATGATAACTGATGCAAAAGGGAGCTGAAAAAGACCTAGATAAGGTCCTACAGCCACAAGCTGAAATTCCATTTCATTTCAGAAAATGTACATCCAAAGCAAGTTAAAAACAATCCAGGGAGGGTACCTATTATCTTGCATGAACAGACAGCAGTTGTTGACAGGAGTTAATAGCATTTCTCAAGAAACTGGGCTTAATCTTTTTTTTGTTGAAACATATTTTTTTTCCATGTATTTATTAACAATAAGTAGAATTTCTGACAATATACTCTTTAAACAGAGCATTAAAAGTGCATCTCACCTAAATAAAATAATACAACAGAAACATAAGTCATTCAGATCTTAGGATAAGGTTATTCAGAGTTAATATCAGTGGTTTGTGTTTATCTTACTTGCTAAATCTTTCCAGAAATTGTTCAGCTGTTAGCCTACTCTATTTATATAAGCAGCTGTCCTGTTACAGTGTGCATGAGGCTGAATTGCATTTTTTGGGGAGGAAAAGCAGAAACAATAGCATCTGTTGACCACAGTCTGATGTATTCTAAAACTGCTCTCAGTTCTTGTTTTAGAGAATCAGGACATTTCTTATCATCGTTATAAAAAAATGAAATTGTGGTAGGGCAACTAATAAATCATGACTCTCTTTAGTTTTCTTGTTATGCACAAGACAACTCTGTCCAATTATTGGGTCAAGAGCCCCAGGAGTTATGCACATAGAAACTCACTCCACATAACAAACCAATAAAGATGTTGAAAGTCATGCAGAACAGAGATGTGCAATAAAAACAACAATGTCTGGGATTCATTCCCTCTATAAACTACCTTTCAGACATTTTTCCTCTATTGTTGCTGAAGTAAACTGATGCTAGATGTTTAACAGCAGACTGCAGAAATAATTTAGGCACAGCACAAGTAAAGCATGTCCTACTGAGTGACACAGGGGATGAACTGCTGAGTGAGCATAGCCACACACCCATCAAGGTCCCACTGATTCCAATGAAGAAAACACTGAGCAGCAAGGGTGATGTGTCTAGGTATTCTCCACATCCAAACTTTTAAATCAAAGGTCAAAAAGAGCCTTAGCCAGCCATTCCATTACAGAGCTTTTTACATCTTGCCCAAAGCATCTACTACTGACACCTTGAATGACTGTGAAATAAATAGATCCTGTGATTGCCCAGACTGCCAGGCACACAAAGGAAATTGAAGTTCTATCTCTGAGACAGAGAATTAGGACTCCCAGCCTACTAAATCATGGGATTGGAAATG
Organism: Bombycilla garrulus; assembly: GCA_013400315.1. Classification (NCBI taxonomy): domain Eukaryota; kingdom Metazoa; phylum Chordata; class Aves; order Passeriformes; family Bombycillidae; genus Bombycilla; species Bombycilla garrulus. The sequence goes on along the minus strand of VXBU01008676.1, from coordinate 1,100,001 downwards.
AGACCGCATGACCACAGAGTTCAGGCCAAAATTCAAACTTCCCCCAAATTTTGAGGGATTAAAAGTCAGACTTCTAATTTAGATTAATTCATAAACTCAAGGGTCTGCAAAGTCTGTGTATGAATCATGCTAATGACATCTGTAATACAAGTGTACAGTGCCACTGAAATCAGTGAGGAGGCCTGAAAACCTCACAGAGCCCTTCCAACCCTTGCAGGCAACACGAGGCACAAGTAGAGGTCAGGCTGAAAAGCAGAAGGGACATAAACCCCCCAGAGCAGGACTTAAACCCAGCATCTATCTGCAATGCAAATTCAAAAGATGCCACCAGTCATGCGTTAGTACTAATTAACTGATCCCAGGAACCTTACATTGGACAGCTTTCCTTTCACTGCCTCTGCAGCTCTGTGATTACCCAGTTTGTCTAGTCCAAGAGCTCTGCTACCCTCCTGGAATACTCAGGGTGCTACCTCTGCCAGCTTCTCACTGCAGAGGTGTCTCCAGGCTGTCCCTGCAATGATCCTGTAACCACAGTTCCTTTCTCAGACACGAACATGTCTTCATGACTCACACACATCCACAGCCACAAGCACCATCGAAACACTGCGCCTTGTCCCTCCCTCAGACACAGCCTCACAGAGCTGAGATGCTCCAGCATTTACCTCACCACTGGGAGTGCATCAGCTGCACTTTGCAGGTGATGTAGAAGCATCTCCCTCCCAGCCACCTATACTGGGAGAGGTGGCAGGTGAAGCTCTGGCCTGGGTGTGTGCCAGAGGAGGATTCTGGCTTTGTGGGCAGTGCCTGAGTGACAGAACAGGCAGAAGTGTGCATGGGCCCCATGCAGCCTGCACACTGCTGCTCAGACCACGCTGTCATGCATCATTCAGAGGGAAAACACAGCATGCTATTACAGCCTTCTATCTAACAAAGCCCCTGATGAGGAAAGTCCATACCTACTACCCAGGTAATAAACAAATCAAGGTTTAAATATTCCCTATTTGTAGAAGTTTTTGTGACAGTCTCTTTTTTTTTAACTTGTGGTTTTTTTCTTTCTTTTTTTTTTTTTTTAATTGCAATGCTTGTGAAAGTAAAAATACTAGCACTAGAATGACATAAACAAATTCCACACAAACTTGTAAGCAGATTCCTACAAACACTTCTTCAGCCCAGCCTGAAATACCCCTGCTGATCCTAAGCAAAACCTTCCAGTTTCACACAACTGCCTGCTGTTGATGTGACCTTTCAAAGATGTCAAGTTGAAGTGAATTACAGGATAGTTCAGTACACCTCAAACAGGCACTGGGAAGAAAGCACAGTAGTATGTGTTGTTCAGGAGAGGGGAAAGCACTATTATGTATGTGCCATGCTGGAAACCAGCCCTTCATTTCTTTCTAACAACAGGGTCTCCAATTCTGCACTTAGTTCTGCAAGGAACACACATTGGTTTATTTAATAACATCCATGTAAGCAACACACAAAGAAAAGGGAACTTTCACTCCTATTTGATTTCGCCCTCCTCCCCCAGCCCAGCGTGTATATGAGATTCTCCCCACTCCCACCTCCCCCAATCATTTTATGTTGATTTTAGCAATATGCCTCTTACACAAAGAGGTGCTGAGGTTGATTGGGACCCTGAGCAGGTCATCTAGTGCATCCCCTGCTTTGCTACAGATTTCTTATCTCTGTGTTACAAGCACACAAAAGCAGAACATATGCAGAAGACATTCATCCATGAACTTTTCAAAGGACTTCTAGCCTATTAACTTATCCAGACATCATACTTTTATATTTTTCCACCAGAGAGAAAAAAAAGTGTCTTCATACAGCACAACGAGAAACAGGCCACAGCAAATTCCAATAAACACACAGTGGGGATCATCCCTCGACAGTGAGCATGCAGAGGCAGGCGCAAAGGAAAGCTTTGTAAATTCACCTACTTATTAGCACCGTCTATGGTAAAACTATGGAAAGGTCGTACTGCCACTAGGTGTCATCTGCCAGAAACTTCAGCAATTCACTTTACCCGTGATTGGAAATACACCATTTGCAGCTCCAGCTCCTTTCCCTGAGAGTACTTTGACAGAACCTGTAAAAACAGCCCCCACGTATGAGCTGTCCTTTACATGTGCTGACACAAGCGTGGGCTGAGGGTCTCCTTGTGGAGCTTCTTGGCAGGGTGAAGCAGGGACGTTTATCTGTGAAATTTTTCAGAGAATCAATGGATTTTTTTCTTTTCAAACCGAGAGAAACATTTGTACCGGTGAATTAATATGAAAAAAAGAATATAGCAACCTGCAGTAAAAAAAAAAAAAAAAAAAAAAAAAAAAAAAAAAAAAAAAAAAAAAAAAAAAAAAAAAACAACCAAGAGAAAAAAAAAAAAAAAAAAAAAAAAAAAAAAAAAAAAAAAAAAAAAAAGAAAGAAAAGAAAAGTACGTGGGCAACATCCCTAAAAACCGTGTCTGAAAATCGGGCTCATGCAGATGAGCTGAAGCCAGGCTGTGAGGCTTCCCACTCGCTCACAGCAGAGGGCTGTGTTGGGCTGAGCAGAGCCAGGACTGACAGCCAGGAGACTTAGCTGCAGGGGAAAAAAAGAGGTTTTAAGCAGAAATAAATCCTCGGGTTGCTCACAGTAGGACAGGGAAGAATCAGGAAGGACCAGTATGACCTCCTCTCATCTTCCCCCCTCCTCAGAGCACTGGAGGTCCTGCCATCACTTCCGCTTCATCCCAGTAATTCGCAGTGTATTGTCAACTCTGGGCCATGCAACCCATCCTCCTCTGAAATAAGCTTACCTTTCTTGTGGTCTCACCCAAGTTCAATGCCAAACATTAATTTATTTTGTTACACACATTTATTCCAGGAGAGAGCAGCTCCTTTGCTGCCACTGTACAAATCGATTGTCCGCTCTTTGCCGTAGGCACAGAAGCATTTCTGCTCGCTCCGCTACAAAAGGGATACATCAGCACTGACAGTGTTTCTGGGACAAATGCTATGGATGATTAGAGACCCGGGAAGTGTAGAGCAAGTGCAAGGAAATGGAGCTGTTATCTAAGAAAGGAGATGGGTGCTACAACATATCCTTTAAAACACCACAGATTCTACGTACCTGATAGAACAAGCAATATTTCATTTCAGTGATATAAGGTGGGATATTCTGAGATATACAGCATGCACTGTTGCTATAACAACATTTCAGGAGTGCTACCATCACAGCATTAAAACTGCAGATATTTGTGATGGAGCTTAATTCATAAGCAAAGAGATAGGAGCCTAGAAGGCTGTAATGAGCAAAAGCCTGGGGTCAGATCAAATACCTTTAGGAGAGGAGGGGAAAATAGAACTGCAGCATTTGAACAAGGCAAAACCAGCATTAGGTGGCTGCAATGACCACTCAGCCCAAACAACTGCCTAGCACCAACACTGCTCCATCATAACAGTTCCTTTTTGCTGTAATGACAAACAGTGTCCGGTGTCAACATGAGGAAGAGCTCTGTTTCACCTCTGGTATGACTTATGCATGTGAGGCTGACCTTCAATGTAAGAGGTGCTCATTTAAGGGCGAGTGGTCCTGGCATACCTTTGGAAAGATGAGTTCCTATTTTGCTCACTGTGACATGTCAAGACTGAAGAAATGACAAGTATTGCAGTCTAGATAAATCTATTGGTGAGCAGCTGCCTCTCATGTATTCTTGAAAAATAATAGTTTTGGTGTCTCCTGGAGTTTTGTCAAGGGAGCTCTTTCCTTGCAATAACATCAGCAGAGAGACGCTCAGTCTTTATGGCACTTACTGTTGAGCAGTCTGTAACCCACTGCTATTTTCATTGTTGAGTCACCCAAGCACTGAGGCACTTCTCACAGGAACAATTTGTATAGAAACCTATTTTGAGAAGGATAAAGTTCACTCTCAGAGGTGCACTCACTGCACATCAGGCAACTCAGGCTGTTCTCAAATGAGTCACAAAAATCTCCTCAGAAGGGTAAATGTCAAGATACACCAGCCATGAGTCACAGCTGTCATCCTCCCTCCGTTTTGAAAGGTTTGAGTCCTTATGAACTGTCAGTGAGACTGACACAGAAGCATGATGCTGCTAAACTTGAAACACTGGAATTAAGCATTTCCACCATCATTTAGATGGGTTTGTCCTGTAACACTATTTCGGGTGACTGAGTTAGCACCTGGACCAGAAAGGTGAAAATTTATATAAATAGGAACGAGCAAGAACTGTCAGAAAATCAGTATCCCACAGCAGCAGTATATTTCAAATCTCAAGTCTTATATGAAATACCTCTCATGTAGAGGTTGTGGATTACTGTCTCCCTTTTTATTTTCCTATACATCCAGTACAACCTAGGAATGGGGATTAGTCTGAATATAAACAATCTAATCAAAGCAAAAATCAGGCAGTGTGAGAAATTGACAAGGAGGTGATATGTAATTTTCAACCATCTTGAAAAAATTGTGGGTCTCATTCAAGAGGTACAAAACACCAACCAAAGATAAATTTAGGAAAGTACTGCTTGTTTTTTCAGACAAAACTAGTCTATTCATACCAGCCTGATACACACAGTGATATACTAATGCAAACAAACTAATCTCACTGTCACATAGTTTGAGGTTTTGAATAATTTGCAGCTAAATTCATTGACAGTTTACAATGAGGCTTAATTGGCTCCATATTATTGCATTGTATTTCATACACCTGGCTTTGTTTTAATTTCAATTAGCATTGCTGACATTGTGATCCCATTATTGCTATTATACTGACAAGGAACAAGTGTTTGCACATGTTGTCTATCTGCCTCCAGAACATAACCTACATGACAGACTGCAAAGTTCATCATTACTGAGCTGACCATCCCTCAATATTACATTCAGAAAGCAGTAAGCACCTAAAATCCTGGGCCAGTGCAGATTAAACCTCCTCTTTTCAGTGCTGACAGCTGTGAGCACCACAATCAGGCCACCTGCATGCAGCATCAGCACCCATCCCTGGGGATTGCAGGGTGCACCTACAAGAGATAAGCGCTGCCCAGGCACAGCACCACCCACACCTGCTTACCTTCTCCATGTTCATCAGAAAATCCAAGAGGAGGTGACAGTGGAGTGACTAATGTTATTAATCAATAACCACTCAGTAATTTAATAAATGCACATTCTCCTGTGCAGGGGAATAGACAGAGCAGGGATGTCACGAAATCACCAGCACTGGTGAAGTCTCCAGTTAGGCAAGAATCAGTGTAATTCAACAAAGCAAATGTCCTGCATTTGGATGGGACACGAGCAAAGCCATGCCCAGCGTAATTTTTTCTGTGGAACTCAGATCTTGCTATCCTAACATTGCCTTGCTAGTTTTCTTTTGTCCGTTCATCAAAACAAACCACTTACTGACTTAAAAACCCACAAATGTACAGAGGAGTGAGAGTTGCCTCTCCCTTACATCAGACTAACTTTGACCCACAGCAAGCTGATCCTCACACTGCCTGAAGAGAGGTAATGAAAGGGGACTGCACCAGCCAGTCTGCTCAAGGTCACCTCAGCACCGAGAGCACAGGCTGGAACAGCGTCACACACTGATCCCATCTGCAATAAATAACGTGGGCGTATTGCCCAAGAGGAGCTGAAACACTTCAGATCAGCCAGGTAAAATACCTTCCAGATTAGACATAAAACCACAGTGCAATTGGAGGTGTGGTTAGGAGCATACCCAGGCCAGACCCGCACTGTTGGTGGCCAGCAAACACATCTGACACAGTAAAACACCTCCTTCTGCCACACTTCACCATGGAGGCAAGATTTATATGGACTTTTGAAAACTACAAATGGAGGTATTTGTTCCTTCCCCACACCAAACACTTCTGATAAAATTAGCCAGCAACCTGGTTGTACAAGCCTTCCCTGACAATTCTCAATAATTAATTCAAATTCTCCTCAAAATCATTAATTATAATTATTAATATCAATTATTATTAATTAGATCTCTGTTAATATTCAGCAACTGTGGCTGGAAGAAGATGCTAAGAAATAATCAGGAGTAATTTTATGGCAGACCAAGCCAAAACAACATATGGACCCTGGACATATGGCTCACCAGGGGAGCTCCTAAATAATCTGTAACTAGTGCTCCACAGTTCTTTCCTAACCAAAATTTCTACAGTTACTGTATGAAAACAACTTCAGCAAACAAATACAACACAAGTGTAAATTGAAATGCTGAGAAAGCTAAATGTCCCGGGCTTTATTTGTTGCAGGGTATGCTAAAAATCAGACTAAATAAAACCTGAAGAGTAGGTTAATAAATATGGAGGGGATATCCTTGCCTCAACACCCGTAAAACAAGGAAAAGTATAACCAACCAAAGACTTAGAAAATGGGATGAACGAGGAAACAGACTTTCAGTACAATCAGAAAGAGCACAAATGTAAAATAGCATGGAAACTGAAAGTGAAAACAGTGAGCAAAGAGGGCAAAGAGGGCCAACAGCAGAACAAAAGCAGGAGGACAACAAAAAGAGCAGTCTTGTCAACTTTCATCTTCATAAAAATAGGAATTCTGTCTCCAAGACATCGTTAAATTTAAAACAACAAATATCAAATAAACAAACAAAACCTGCAGGACTTCAAGACTGAAAATACTTCCCCCCTCCTCCTTGTCTTCCCTTTTTTTTTTTTTTAATAAAGAACAGGCTTAATCTCACTTTGTTTACTAAAGATTTTGACTGTGCAGAGCCTGCACTTGGGTGTGCCTTGTTTGGCGCTGAGTTGCAGTACAAACAAACTCCAGCTGTGATGTATGAAAAGCTCAGGAGCAGCAGAGTTTAATGTTTCTAATTAATGTTTGCACCTAAAATGAGGCATTGGAGACTCTAGATAAACTTTGGCATGTAACACATTTCAAAGGGGAATTAGGAACCAGATAAGTAGGAGTTTTTCACTACTCTGCTCTGGATATATCTGCAAAATGGAGATGGTGATGAGATCAGAATATTTTCTTCTGTGCTGTGCCTAGGCATCGTCATTCTTGTGTCTCCCTTTTACTGCATGCCAGGTCCAGAAAAGGAGAAAGATGTGAAAGAGTATAATGTTTAACTTAGCCTCAGACCTACCCTTGAAGCACTGCAGCAATGTCCAGATTTTACTTGAAACATAAACCACCTAAAAGCATGGGTTTATTCCCCTGTAACAGGTTTTAAATGCAGATCTGCTTTTCAAAA
>VXBU01008676.1:1076733-1092779 GCA_013400315.1 Bombycilla garrulus | reverse complement strand
AAAAAACCTGAAAGTCAGCTTCAAGTGAGGATAAAAAAAGACCAGGTTTATCAAAGCTCTCATTAAACCCACAAGCCATAAAATAATCATATCCTTTCTGGTCTCTGTGCATCACAAAGAAGAAAACACACACAGAGTGCACTTCTGCCACTCCTCAAACACTGAGTGCATTTGTGGGCACAGGCCATCCTCACTCTGGCACAGACCTTTACTGGGCTCCATATTCTCCTGCTGAGGTTTCACTGGCTGTGATAAAAGCACAATTAAAGGCAATGTACAAATACCATCTGCCTGAACTTACAGCCCAGAAGCCAGGATGTTTACTCCTCACATCAATACCCCTCCTTACCAGGCAATGCTACACACTTCCACGCTTTTGTTTCATCAGCTAGGTTCTCATTACTGCCTACTTGCTCAGGCTTGACCACAAATACAGCAGATTAGAACATAACAGTACAGAATATAGTAAATCTATAATAAAAAGAACCTTAAGTCACTGTCCTGTTATGTAACACAACTCACCTTGTGAGGGGTCAGGAACACATCACAATAGGTCTGGCTCTGAGGCCCATCAGTTCTCACCTGCAGTGCTGGCACCACCACCAACCCCACACTCCCCAGTCCCCAAAGATCCCCTGAAGCCAATTCTAGAAAACAAAACAGGAGTTGAGGCTGGCTAGGGACAGCAAGGTGGTGGTGGCTAACTAAGAAGATCCTGTAGAAAAAGGGTTATTTCAGCCTTTTGTGCATAAGAAGAGACCCAAGACAGCCAGCATGTGGTAGCAAATGTGTGTACGTTGGGATACAGCATAGAAATAGTATGCTCACAGAATGCAAAAATTAATTACCATAGTGAAAAACAAAATAGACACCGAGTCTGGGATAAGTCCATATAAACCAGAAAATCAGTCTCTTCTGTTCCCAAAACAAATCAGACCACAGTAAACAATCCCCAAACCCTTCAGCAGAAACTGGCCAGCACAGGGTCGGCTCTAACTCAGCACAACCAGTCAACCAATTGCCTCACCTGCCCATTGGTCACAGCCTTCAGAAGGGACTTCTAGGAAAAAAGAGCCAGTAATGCCTTCTGGAAGGCTCCATCTCCCCTCAGAAACACTTTTTGTACAGGAACTGTTGACCTCAGACACAGATAATCATTGCAATTATCAATGGTATATATATGTAGTGGCTCATATTGAAAACAGTATTTAGTGACCAAAACTTTGAAACAATTTCCAGTGTTACTATCATAATTATGAGCTTCCATTCAGGAAGACATTCAATACCAGGTAATCTCATCTTTCAGATTATCACTAGTTTTTCAACATGGTATCATATAAAATGGCCCATACTTCAAATCAGGGTTGAATCATCCTAATACCTGACCAGAAGCAGGGAAAAAAGGTATGAAATTAATTTGGATTACCCAATTTTTGGCCCTTTGTTATGCCAAAAGAGGTTGTGTTTAGCACCACTATAGGTCTGCAGGAATTAAAAATCTAATCTTTCTTCTTCTCAGCTATCCCTGATTACCTTCCACTTCTCAGCTGCTGCAAGCTCTGTATTAACACCAGTGGAAATCAACGTGCAGAAGATGAGCAGCAGGAATCTTAATCCCCAGTTTCCCAGGGCACATCCCAGTCCCTCCCCTCACACTCGGGCTGTGCTGCAGGGTGTGCACGGGGTAGCACCATCAGTGGTGGTGCAGCATGGGGTGGCAGTGCAATAAATGCCCAAGTAAGGGTGAGGCATTAAGGACAAGGTGAAGTTTCAGATGACTTTGAGAGGCCTCAAACAGGATCATAAAGCTCATGGAAGTAAGCCCTGCTTGAACACCATCCCAGGGAAGGCAAGAAGCCTTTTCCACGCAACTCCCTAAGCACAGCCTGAAATGCAATCCAAACTGAGAGAAGCTTTTTAGGCAGTTTGCCAGAGATATACTCTTTCTGAAGTACAGCAAATGGACTCTCAGCAGAAGGCATATTTTAATTTTATTCTTCACCAAAGTTCAGCGTACCTAACTGTAAGAAATAAGGTAAAAAAATCTCATGGAACTGCTCTGTGCTGCCACAGACGGAACTGTTTGCTGTACCGTAGTCAGCTCAGGCTATCTGAAGTTCTCAGCCCTGTGCAGAGCTGAACTGTTAAGCCAAGGACTTTGCATCAGAAGCTCCCAGTTGATTTGCACTGAGGACAGAGATCTCCAGCTTTAAAGCCCTCAAGCTGGCACTCTTCACCAGTGCTAGCTTCACTTTACAGAAGTATTTACACTGAGCGTAAGGAAAATATATAAGTGTTAATGCTTTGAGAATAGGCTTTCACTTATTTCTCACAAATATTCAGCTTTACTACAATGGATTTAGTTGGCTAAAGGTTTGAATATTAAGTAACCACTTAGAAATGGAGAATAAGTAAGTGCTAAATACACTGCAGTCAGCATTCAATACAGTAAGGTAGCATGGTATTTTGAATTATTTTTGATCCATTCATATGCAATAACCTCATACATTAGATTCTACCATTTCAAAATAACTATGCTGCTGGAGCCAACAACAGTATTTTCACCAGACAGAATATAAATAAACCTAAATAAAAACTCACTAAATTATTATCTGCTGCTGTAATCTGTATATCCTACAGTACAGTTTTCTCTATCTCTACTCAGCTTCCTTTAAGTCACCAAAAGAGGGACTTTCAGCATCATAAAACCACCTGGGGTTTCTGTGGAATTTGTTGGCTTTTGACGATAATATGATGATTTTCCCAGCCTCAGTACACGAAGCTCTGTTCTCCATTTCAGAGCATGGAGAACCAGCCATATCACCACGGGAAGGGAGCACAGCAGGACACAGCCCTGTGGATGGTGAGAAGAAAAATCCTTTCTGACATGGAAGGTACAGGAACATGAGGAAGCCTTGCTAGATTTGGTGCTAACATGTAAGGAGGGATCACCTGGGAAAGCAAAGGTGACAGCAACCAAAGAACGACAGACTGACTGATCCTTTGGAAGGCTGAGTAAAAGAGATTAAGAAAAAATTATTGCCTTCAATACAAGGTAAATTTAAAGAAAGATGCCTGTTACAAATTCATTCTTTACTTAGGAAATAAAAAAATTAATAAAGGAGGAATTAGGATGCCTTAGTTCCTCAAAGAAATTACATAAAAGCTCTTTATGAAAAAAAAAAAAAAGCTCAGATGAAAACAGGAAAATATACAGAAAACAGTCTAGGTCTTACTATTAAAGATGAATGTAAAAGAATAGCAGGAGAGCCTAGAGACAAAGGCAGGAATGCTAAGAGAAAGTGAGATGCAACTAAGAAGAAATATTAATACATACACCTTGGCAGTAGAAGAACAGGAAACTGAGCTCCAGAATTAAAAAAGAAAAATAAATAAATTTAAAATTACACAAGTCCACAACTCTTAATATCATCACAGAAGTCTTCACTAGAAACACCAGCAGTATGCAGATGGTTAACAGAATTCATATCAAAACCAAAAAAAGGTAAATGATTACATATGGCACTGTTGCTTAAGTATTTCCAAAAAATTAGTTTAAAATAAAGTAATAAAATCAAAGGAGATTCACAGATTGCTTGAAATTTTAACCCAAAATGCCCAGTAAGGTTATGATAACTTGGCCATCCTTTTTCATATTGTAAAGTATGATGTTTTCTGTTCTAGGATAATAACAATAAAAACCACACAAACAAACAAGAAAACCACACACCAAAACAAAACCCCAGAGGAAGTTGATAATCATCCTGAAGAACCCATAGGCAGTTTCTAGAAGGTAGAAGATCTACAACATGTCTCTAAAAAGGGGAGGAAAAAAGATAAGCTGGAAATTAAAAACTTGTCACATTCAATTATCAGAAAACTACTGGAATAAATCATACCATCTGTAAATCCACCAAAGGTACTAAAGATGAATGGTAGGGAACAAATCATATCAAACCAATCTAATTTCCTTCCACAACAGACCAACAAGCCTTGTGGACAGGGAAGAAGAAATCAATGTCAAAGCTCAATTTCAGTGAAGGCCTTTGACATTACCCAGTATGACAAACTTGTAAGTAAGCTGCAGAAGCAGAGATTAGATCAAACCACCACAGGATGCTTGCAAAAGTCATCAGACACTATTCCTAAGGAGTAATTACCTGTGGTTCCCTTTCAAAAAAAGAAAGTGCATTGAGGTGGATACTTCATGGATAACTGCACCATTCAGTGCTCTGACTAATAATTTGGACAATGGAATAAACAACTTTATTAAGTCTGTACATGAGAAAATTGAAAGAACTGCAAGTATCCTGGATGGCAAACAGAATTCAACATAAACAAACTGGAAAGCAGTTGGGGAAAGGAAAAAGGACACAAACTAAGCAGGAACTTATGTCAAGCACTGTGTTTTCACAATAACCCCCAATGTAATGACTTTGGGACCAGAAATGGCTGGGAAGATAACAGCTCCTAGGAGAGGGGAAGGCAGCAGATACCAAGCAAAAGGCAAGTCAATATAATGCCACTGTGAAAAGAGAAACATTGGTCAGGGATGTATGAACAGGATTATTTCATGTGGGTTTCAGGATACAATTTGTCTATTTCCATTGGCACTGATGAGGTAACACCCAGTTTCAGAAAATACTTGAGGCAATTCAGCTTACAGAAGATTATTAATTCCCCGCCTTGTTCCTCCTGTCTTGAAGTATATAAAAATTTATTGCAAAAGAGCAATCACACATCTTTGCACATGGTAGACAGGACAGGCTTAAAGAAAAGCAGGATTATGGTTAGAAATGAGGAAAATCATTATAACTGAAGGGTAATAGCACCACTCCACTAGAGATTACCTGGTTTGTTTCTTTGTTTGTACAAGCATATGACACATACAAAAAGCATCCTGAAAAGAAACATAGGGACAAGAACAATCAGACCACTTTTTAGCTTCCAAAACTACAGAAGATCCCGCTGATCATGAAAATAAGACTCCCTTTTCTTCAAAACCATGCACTGCATGTTGCTGTTCTGGCAGTCCCCAGAATGAATCTCTAATTGGAACAGAGCTCTGCAAAAGCGCACAGCTGGGAGCAGCTGGGGAATCAGTCACTTGCAGACAGGCAGGTGCCGTTTCCTTTTCACCAGTGTGAACGCCACGGCTCACTTGACAGCATCCTTGTTAAAGAGTAATTCTTGCAGGGTTGCCATTTGCTGATGGCTTTGGGAGATGGTTGTTTTGACTAGAAACCTTAGAACTTACAGCTCATTTAGAAGCATAGCAGTTTGATGTTTTTAATCCACTTGACATCCTGGCTTGTTATACCAGTACATCAAGATGGTATGACAAAGAGGCTAATTAAACGGAGAGCAGGGACTATTTTCACAAGCTTCGCCCCACACTGAAGAGGTGAGCTCTAATTCCTGGAGTGCTGTCATTTAAAACAAGTCACTGAATTAGAGTTGTTGCCAGGAGAATTGCAGAGATCAGGTGAAGGTGCCCTGAGGTATATCAGTTGAGTTGTCAACGAAAAATCTCTCTCATTCCCAGAGTAAAATTTTCAATCAAGCTGTAAAGAAAAACTGGAAGCTAATGTACTCGAGGCCAAACACATCATGTGGTCGAGGGATACCTAGCCTGGACACATGCTAAGAAGGATGCTACAGTCTCCCTTATACTCTTTTAAATTTATTTGGATGTGAAACTAATGACTGGAAGCTGGCTTTCCCCCAGATGAGTGACCACACTACTGCATTTTAGCTATCTAAGTTAAAGTTTCAGCTAGAAAGGGTAACTGCTACTGCAGAAGGCCAAAAATTAAAGGGCTACTCCCTGACAGAAGGCATCTAGGTGGCATTTTTAAAGTGTTCTGACCCCTATAATAAAAAAGTGCTTTACAAGGTGCTTTTTTTCTTGCTAAGGAAGATACACAGCTGGGAGACAATTAAACATTCTTTTTTAACAATTCTTATCCACATATCATTCAGGAATTCACAAAATAACATTAACAGCAATTTTATAATAATCTAAAGGAAAGAAAAAATTACTCCATAAATACTTACTGCAAAATCAAGCTTGTTTTCCCCTGGTTTACAGTTTTGGGCCTTTCATGAGAAGAACAAGCTCCCAAAAATAAGCTATTTTCAAGTTCCACACAGAACAGCCTCTAACTGAATGAGTGGGAATTAGATTCTTCTTCTTGTTCTCTTCCAGAAACAATACTTTACAGAAAATGAGAGGAAATATTTTGATTTCATAACAGCAGAATCATTCAAGACTATGTTAAGTCTCAAATATAAAAGTCCTCAAACAGGAGTAAGAATGAATCAATGTTTAAGCCCAGAAGACAATTCAGGACACATATTCCAAGGCAAAAATAACAACAATGTACAGGGCAAGTCCATGAGACACCTGTTCTGAAAACAAAGCTCATGAGAAGGTAAATAACTGCTCAGCTTGCAAGCTGTTCAGTTTTACAGGAAACACACTTGCAAAATATTGCAGCAGATGCCTCTCTCAATTTTTTTTTCTCATTTCAAGCTCAGATAATAGTAGGGCTTGTTGTGTTGGTTTCAGTCTTATAATGTTTTCTTGACTAAAAATAGCAATTTGAGGGAAATGCAGCATTGCTGTAAAGATCATATTGGACTCATATCACCACTGTCATCCCAGCACATTCCCTATACTTTCACTCTGTCATCCTATGAGTTTCTAACATTGGATTCTGCATCATTCTCCTAATGCTTACTGCTTCCTTCAGTTGCTGTTAGGATCCATGTCAGTAATTTTCTCACATTCCTTCACCTGACTTCTTCCTTGGTCTTTAAAGAACAACAGAAAAGCTGTTTCAAAAGTGCTTCCTGAGATCACCGAGTCCAGCCTCCCACTGAAAGCAGGACTAATGCCAGCACTAGTTCTAATCAGGCGAGTCACGGTTTTGTCCAAAGAAGTCTTGAAAACCTTCAAGGAGGTTTCACAACTGCTCTAGGAAAGATGTTCCTAATTCCTAACTATAGTCTCTTCCCAACAGTTTCTTACCATGCTTCTGGAATCAAAGAACCCAAAATCAGAGAGAGTATTTGCAGCAGCTGCTTCAACAGCATGATGAGAACAAAAATTTTCCTCAATTTGGTGGCCACATTCTCCTACCATAGACTAGCATGCAGACTGCCATAACTGTGTTGTGACTTCACTGCAGGCTCATGTTCAGCACACATCACTGATTCTGAGGATCTCTCTCAGCAAAGCGGAGAATTTTGCACTTCTTGTCAAACAGCTTGAGGTTTCTGTCAGCCAGATTCTGAACACAGGCTCCATCTTGCAGCATATTAATTCTTTTCCCCATAGAGGAACACTGACTAATAATTAGGGTCAGCTATGAAGAGACTGAACATCAGCCCCAATATCACCTTACAGGGTACTCCACTTTTAGCCACTTTAACATTGAGTAACTGATCTGAGTACAGTGATCCATCCAGTTCAAACCACCAAACAGTCTATTCAGGTTACTCATAGTTCCTCTGATCCACATGCAAACACTGTGGGAAAGCATGTCAGAAGCCATTCTAAAGTCAATACATGAGAATATCCACCACTGCCCTAGCTGACAGAACAAATCATTTAATTTTACGAGGCCATCTGGTTGCCTAAGCAAGGCTTTTACACATCTCCTTTATAGCCTGTCTCTACTTATTTCCACCTCTTTTTTGGTCCTCTAGGTCACTAACAAGCACCTTGCTTATACAATTAAGCCTTAAAAAAACCAAAATGACCCTCACAGGCCAGACGTCTGAGCAGAGCCTCACCACAGTATCACAACTGGTATTTCCATGTCTTGTCTTCCTTTGTTAATGAATTCAGTACTCCAGCCTCCAACTGTCCAAACACACCTGGTAACCCAAGAGGTGAAACAAAATGGACATGGATGGGTTTCTATTTCTCTTATCCCTGTTTCCTCAACATGTCTACTGTCCTGTCTAGGGCCTGAAACTATTTAAGAAACCACGCAGTGGTTGAAACCAGTCTAATGCACAACGCAAAGAGTTTATCAGTAGTTTTATGGAGAGTTCCAATGTTGCTGAAACTTCTTCATGATTCCTCACAAACACTTGAAAGTTTTTCAATGTAAGCATGGCTTAATATAGCTCTCTTTTCAAGGAAATGCAGAGAAGTGGCACAAGTCCTTCTGCAGGGTGCTTCTGATCTCAGCATTAGGCACCATCACATTGTCAGACAGACCCTGCAGCTGTGTCCTGACCCAGAAACCCTCACATCCACAGAAGCTGTCACTTGCTCTCTGGGTACAGATAGCCCCATGATCTTTTTCCAGTGAAGTCCACCTTTCCATTTGATTAGAAAACCAAGAGTTCAACAGTCTCTCTTTGTAGTGTAAGACAGACTGCACATTTTATCCTCAGTCACACTGAGCTGAGCACTACTTTTTTTGTCCAGCCTAATGAAATACTCTACAACACAAAGAGTTTTGAAGACTTTTCTTTAAAACAAATCTAACAACAAAACATACCCCACTTCATATAATCGCCCACAGATTCTATCCTGAGTTTGGGAACTAATTGCTAATTCTGATTAAAATTCAGGAAGTATTCCTTAAGTATATAAACTTCTTGGATCTTGGGATGTGGCACAGAAGGCTTTCTCTCAAAAGTGCTTACCTTGAGCTGGTAACATAACATGAGCTAAATAATAAGCTGTCAGTAGTCTAGCACCTAGAAAGTAACTAGATATTCAACTGTGGCTCAATCCTCAGATGAGCTAATAGGATAATCCTATTATTGCAGCAAGAATATTATTCAAAGACATCTTCCAGAATTTCATAACCTTACTGGTGTGTATTAAATAGCAACACAGAGAAGTGTGTTCTGGGATATTCATGTCTTCTTTTCTGAAGTACGTGCAGCAAGAACATCCTGAAGGAAGAGACAACAACAGCCAATGAATACAGAAGCAAAAAAGGAATATAAACCTTGGACAGATTTTTAGTTTAAATTCCAATGTGATCATAGCTACTTGACTTGTCTGCCTCAGCAGACACAAACAAATTTCACAGAAAAAACAAATAACATCAATCATCACCAGGACGGTTGTTTTCCCAAAGTTCTTTTGGGAGTTACATTGTACATCTTGTTGTCATTGTGAAATCTGGGCCTGAGATATGCTATCCATCTCAAATTGCAGAGAAGACAAAATGCAAGGCATGCTGAGACAATTCCACCTCCAGATACAGGCATAAATAAAAACAGATACATCAGACATGATTAGCCAAGTGTTGATCACCTGTTAGATCCAACAATTAAATAGATCTTTTACTTTCGAAATTGGATCACTGTTTGATTAAGGTTTACATCAAGGCCTGTTCAACTCTTACCCAGCTAAAATCTCAGAAATCTGAGTTCCTCCTACCTTCATACCTTCTTAGTATTCCATCATGCAGTGCTAATTGAGATGGACTAAGGGTCTCGTGGTGATGCATTGGAAGTTATGAAAAGCAGAGGGATTTCTGCCCAAATCCTACACTGGAATCTAGATCAGACCTAGGCATTAATCTCTCTCCATTACAAGAGGGCAGATCTGGCTCTGGACTATGATGCCAGATTTTCTTCTTAAATCATCACTACACAAACAAAAGGCAGAGAAGACAGCAGCTATTGTGTTCAGTGATGACTACCGTTTAAGCCTGACCTAGCAGTTCAAACACAGAAACAATGCATAAAGGGTTTGGTTTCCTTTTGTCTGGGAAAAAAAAATAGGACAAAAAAAAAAGGACAAAAGCACCATACTGGAATCAGGATAACACATCAGCAAGTGGTGAAAAACTGTCTTCCTACAATAGCAGTTGTAGAAAACATGAGCAAAGAAGCAGGTGCAAGGAACTTCTGGCACTGAAAACCTTTATTGGGGTGCCAGTTCCAGAGTCCACAGCTCTGGTACTTTACAGGATGGCTGCTCTGTCCACCCCTTTGTGCACAGCCCATGGCACCCAATTCTCTTCAAGCTGTGTCTCTTCACCTCAGTAAAAACCTTTATTTGTTGTTAGTTAGTACCCCTTCTTCAGCATTTGTAACACACACTTCATTTTTTCACCTGAAAGGAACAAGGCAATGCTCCACATCACACCAGTTGCACCAGTCTGCAGTAAACACAACGCCCATCTATCATCCAAGACTCTCCTTTACAGTGCTATGCTCCTTTCACACCTATTTCTTTATAATATTGATGAATATACAAATATATTTCTTGCAAAATTTCATAAAGGAAGTCTCACTTTAGGATTCTCTGCTGTTTTTCTTCACAGTCTCTATCTCCAAACTAACTGCTATGTAATAATTTTTGACAAGAAATAAACAGTATTTATACATATATATACACTTAAAAACCAGAGTTCGTTTATGTCTTAAAAAGACATAACTGATTCAAACCATGGATACACTTCACAGGTTCTGGATCTGTTTCTGGCTCCAGCCTGACATCCTGCAGTACAATGCTTTGGTTAGAGCAGCTCCTTCTGCAAAGGTTTTTAATAAATAATTCTACAGTACCCAGCCCTGGGGGCAGCCAAGGAGCCTCTGCAGAGCTGGCTCTGGGAGCCCCAGCAAGTCGCCCCAGCTCAGTCTGCCTGCCTCACCAACTGGAATTGTTGGTTCTGCTATATGACACACCTAATGCATTTTAAAATGTTTATTTCTAATGATACAATCTAAACCCCGAGAGCTATTACTACTGAAAGATTAACACACAGCCACTTGCAGGTCTCTCGGGTAATTTTTTTTCCTCTCAATTCTCACAATTGTTTTTTTCCAATCTTATCTAAATTTCTAATGCCTAAGTTGTTATCAATATGCTTGAACAACAGCATAACTGACCAGCTGCCTCCAAATGATATTTGAACTGCCAGCTTGCACAGAAAAAGCTTACAGTTCCATCACAGAGGATATGATCCCCCAGCTGATACAACAATAAGGCAGACTTCAGCGGGAAAACAACTTGGTAGCCTCCTGATTAATTTATTATTCAAATGTAATGATTAATAAAATCCCTACCAATACCCCTACTTTAAAAAAGAAAGCTCTGCTTTGTAATTATTACCATTTGAACCATCTCTTCACTAGCTCAATCTAACCAAAAGACACACTGCAAAAACTTTCTTCTAGAAATTTAAACTTCAGTAAATACATATTTTATTAAATTACTCCACCTTTAACAAAGTATTCAGAATCTAAAAATTGTCCAAGACTAATAGATTCTTGATTTATACTAAAAGAAATACTGAAAAAGACTGTACTCAAATTAGCAAATTGAATTCAAGTATGGTATCAATCAAGTCAATATAACACAAATAATTGGAAATTAATGGTTACTCTCTTTTCTCAACAAAAAGCAGACATCTAATAAAAGTTAGTATATCAAAGGCCTTTTACAAAACATTTCACAATTAAAAATCATGCTTAACACTCCCAATGTCACCACACAGAAGGGATTTTCTCACCCTCATACAAGTAACATCTACTGCTGAAAAAGAGGTTATCAATCATGTTAGTAGTTTGTAAAGAAACATCACAATCAAGTATTGATTTAATCCACAGAAAGACTGGATTTATGCTATGTTACTCCAAAAAGAGTACGTTAACTTATCTCCATGTATACACTTAAAATGCTCACATATAACTCTGGATACATTTAAATAAAACCACAATAAAACAGCACAAAAAAATGACACAAAACACAATCCCAGAAAACTACACATATTTTGTTGGCCAGTTATTAAGAAGTGAAAGCACTGAATTAGAGGGAGACTCCTACCAACTTCAGTAAAGCTCAGCTTCATCTAAGAAGTTTAAGGCTCACTCCCTTTAGATCCCAAAACAACAACAGGGTTTTTAATCAAATACATATGAAATTTTTAAATACAGGGAAAAACACTCTCTTCTCATGAGTACAAGTTTGAGAAAATGAAATAAATCTGAAAGACAATATCTCTTGTAGATACTGCACGTCTACAATTTCTGATGTCAACAGAGGTTGCATAAAAGATGTAACAGTATCAATTGTTACTGGGCCATTAAAATCACAGTTCTTTGGTCAAGTATCACTTTTGGAAAGTTCTGAGAAAAGCAAGCAGCACTCAGAAACATATTAACTTCTCCAAGAAAGTTTTGCATCAAAGCTCTGCTTTTAACTTTTATTTTTTAAACAACAAGAACAAAAAAATTGTCCACTTAGGAAAGTTAAGTTGTCACCATCTCAACATTTCAAAATACAAAACTGAAAAAAATCCCTATTAAAAAAAGACAGGACTTCAGCCAAGTATTCAGCTACTTATTGCTGTAGTTGTAACTCAAGTCCCTTGAAATCCCTATGTTTTGGTCTTTTGTAGCGAAAACATGTTTGGAACACTAGCAGCAATAGAAAACCCCTTGAAAACCTAGACACAGTTACACTTTTGAGTGAAAATCAGCAGAAACCATAGCCATTGGAACATAATAAAAGCATCCTGTAAAAGTGAATTGGTAGCTAGAAAAACAGGGTTGATTTAAAGTGCTATCCCAAAGCCATATGTGGACCAATGCCAGTAAAGAAAAGTCCATTTCCCCCCCGCCCCAGATAGAGCCCAGAACCACAGCACGACTTCAAACATAACAAACACAGTCTTCACTCTGCTCCAACGCCTCATCATCCCCTCCCTCCTCCAACAGGCAGAATACAGAAACTTGAAACAATTGCTAATTCCAAATTTAGGAGATATGCACAAATATACTGTTGAACAAAGTCTGGACAGTGAACAGTACACCTGAGTTCAGTCATACAAACTACTTTTTGTAAATAGCATAGACGAATATCTCCATGTCTCTAATATGAATCTAGATGTATTTCCTTACAAAACGCATTAATAGAAATATCCAGGCAAATACATACCATACAATAGCAAAAGCTTTAAGCCCCATTTAATAAGATGACTTTCTGATTAAAAATAGAAGGCAATTAAGATTTACTCAAAATTACAATTAAGAAAAGCTTTCACAGTGCAATATTGAAACTGTCACAAAGTTAAGAAAATACTGATATCAAAGTACAATCACAATGTTAAAGTAGACAAAACTACTATACAAGGGCATATCTTGTAAAATTAAAGGGAATGAACACAACATAGGGGACATTTCACGTCCCTGCTCTACATATCTCATCTCCTAGTCTTCAGAATCATAATTGTGTCTTTCGGACATCAGTAGAAATCTTGGTAAAACTAAGAGGTTCATTCTTCTCTGTAGACCAGATTTCAAAGCCCAGTTACTTCTTGAAAATACGTTCTTCATCACTGCACAATTTCAAAGTAGTGCAATATTGCCATGATGTGCTGAGGCATGAACACATAGCCTGTGTACAGTGCCATTCCAACAATGGAAACTAGCATGGAATCTGAATTACAGTTGAGGAAAAAAAGCATTTGAAATAGAAACAGCACAAGACATCACAAACTACAGTATTAAAACTTTAGTGGTAACTACCTTACAGCATTATGTTTCTGAAACAGACACAATCCAATGTATTCAGCAAGTATAGCCACACAAGAACCCACTGAACACTGAAAACCAGAATGCCAGTAGAACAATTAGTTGAACTGCAAAGGATGCCTTCAAGTTATCCACTGCCTTGTCAGTGACACAAGAGGATGGCCAGAGCATGGGAAGTGTGATGGAGAACAGAAAATAGGCACTGAGACAATACACGCTTTCACATCCACCTTCTCAGATGTTGAGCAAGTCTTGCAGAAGCCAGCCCCATTCAGCCAAGCAGAAAAAAAGTCAACCACCACAAAAATACAAAACAAAAGAAAACTACAATAATATGAGCAGCTTTACTAAATAACACCGTTCATATTTGTGGATGACCTCCTTTTTAAGCAGACAGCATTAGATGGCTTCTAACTACTTCACTCAACGCCTCAGAGCATCAGCACAGCTCTGAGTCAAGGTGTGTACTTGAATAAACATGCTCATTAGTACTTTACTAGAGGAGATTGCATTGTAAAATAAACTTCATATGAAGCTATCAGCTAAGAAATCTGCAGATGACCACTTTATTAGCTGAACTCCTCTTTATTAGCTGAACAGGGAACTTCTGTAAAACTCATATAGAGAACTGGGACAATAGCTTATAAAGTACATGTACAGTTGGACTTTTGTCAAGCTCTAGGGCTTTTGAAGCTTTATCTAAACAAATTCTGGCATCAGGTTACGAAAAGATTATGGTTTCAGAAAGGTTAAGGTTTCAGAAATTCAAAAGTACACAAAACAAATAAAAAGCTGTTGATTTCATCCAACTACCTGCAGAGATTCAGTAAACTTAGCCCGAAACACTATAAAACACACTGGAGATTAACAAGCACGATAAGGCCAGGCAGCAGAGCTCAGTTTCCAGAGGTGAAACCAGAGGAGCTGTGCGTGCTCTGCGCTTTCCTGAAACCAAGTCTCCACAGCACGGGCGTAACAAGCGCTCTGTGACCGACTCACCCACGGCTCAGCAGAGGTGAACTGCGCCTATCAGAGCCATTCGTTGTATTTACAGTCCCCGAGGATTACACAGCAAGAGACACTAAGGTGAAGGTCAACTCATAAACCCACATTTCCATATCAGTGCTCACCTCTGGTACCGGAGCACAGCCACACACCATTAGTTCCCAAGGCCACTGTGTCCGCTCTGCATCCACACAGAACCGGGCAGACACAACCCACCCACAGCCAGAGCAGCCGGTCCGAGGCAAAAAACATTTCTGCTGAGCTGAGATCACAAGCGATGCTTGTGCCACTCTTACATTTGCAAGTTATGTGGCAATTACAATATGAGCGTTTTATGAAAGTAAACATGCACACACGTTTATTTACTTTAATACTTTGCACAGGGTAAAAAGGAAAAAAATACTCGTGACTGATATAAATGCAGGGAAAACAGTAATTAGAATTCCTCAGTGATACAGGCATGGCATAAAAGGAAGAAGGTACATTAAGAAGGAATACAACATAAGGACCCCTACCTGAACAATTGTGCACAGTAAGCCTATAAAAACTTACTACTTCTCTTTTCCATTAATCTCCATTTCTACTGACTTGACACAAGAAAAAATATGACTGATCACACCACTGTAACTTGGGCAACCACTTTTACATAACAAATGTGAGTTTCTTTACAAAACTGAGCAGAATCTCAGTAAAAGCAGCTTCTTGCTACTGCAAGAATGTTTGTTTCTCTATGTTAATGTTTTAATTAATTTCTCTCTCTGCCTCTCAGCATTAACTGGAGATGGCTCAGGGTCACTCATACTGAGACATCATTTTAAGTCAAGATCAAAACAGTCACACTTCAGAGAAAAATACTTGTGATCCCACAGCAATACTTAAGAAAACGCACTGCCTATACAAAAGAACCAGGTAAAGAAGCAAACCTATAAACAGTCTTTATAGAGATGCCTTTAAATGAGCATCTATCATGTTCTTCCACCCTAAAACACCAAGCAAACTTACCAGCTCGAGGATTAAACACCCATGTAATAAAAGCCATGTGACAAAGTAGTATGAAAGCCTAGGCTGGCAAGGTTTTGCAGCATGCACATTTACTTTCCTCTAGGCAAAACAAATTACAAAAGAAATCATTAAAGACACTTATCCTTAACTGAAAGCTCGAGATTTCAGTGCAAAAGACAGAACTACCATAACTCCAAAGATATAAACTTATGCCGGAGGAGAAACGGACTAGGCTGCCAGACGCCCGAAACAGCACAATGAGTATTCCCAGCCCGGGCAGGATGTTAGTTTGGAAGGGTGAGGAGCTGAGCTCCCGCCAGCAAGGAGGGGTCAAGCCTCGGCCCCAGGCGGAGCCTGCCGCTCCTCCGGCCGCGCTCGGCGCCTCAGGCCGCCCGCCCCCGGCCCGGCCCGGCCCGGCCCCGCTCCCCTCCCGGCCCGACTCTCCTCCATCCCAGCGAGCCCGGCCGGCGGCAGCGCCCTCAGCACCACCACGGCCCGGGCGCTGCCCGAGCACCGCG
>VXBU01008676.1:1051119-1076666 GCA_013400315.1 Bombycilla garrulus | reverse complement strand
CCACGCCGAGCCCAGCGCCATGGCGCTCACCCGCCCGCCAGCGGCCCCGCGCCGGGCCCAGGCCGAGCGGAGACGGGGGCGGTGCAGCCGGGACCGCCCTCCCCCGGCCCCGCCCCGTGCCCGGACAGCCGCCGGCAAGGAGGCGCCGCGGCCTGTGGGGCTGGCACGGGGCTCCCGGAGCGGGGGGAACGGGAGGAACGGGAGGGCGCCGTGGGGACACGCACCGCTTCTCCGGGCCTCCCCGCTGAACGCCCGCAGCGGGCCCGGTCTGATTCAATTACACGGCTGACCCTGACCGTGTTAACCTCCCGGCCCGAGTCACACCGAGGAGATGGTGCTGCAACCTACTTTCTCTCATCCTGTTTAATGTGAATTGATGTTCTGGGAATCACGGAAAGCCGAAGCCTGTGCTTGACAGGGCCTGACGGAGACATGTTAAAAATTATCTGCACGAGATTTCGGCTTCGTTCAGTTGTCGGAGGGTAAAGCCCACCCGAAAACGTGGCTCAGATAAATGCGACCTTAAGATAGGCCAGCTCTGGCGAGATTAATCCATATGAATAGGAACGACAAAGAGGTGATGAATCAGCTGTTTACTGTGACTGTTCTAACGTTGTACTAACCTAAGGCACTCGGAGCCAGAAACCAGCGGGTGTGGGACACCCCTGCCCAGAAACTGGTTTGGGACTATGTGATTAGGAAATTTATGCTGACACTGTAGAAGGCACATATTGAAAGCCCACTGGAAGGGGATGTACACAATCATCAGGCACCTTACATGAGTAGAGCATGTGTTGCAACTTCCAGGCACTGGGTCCAGGCCAGTAGTCCAGACAACACATTCCAAGTGTGCACAGCATAGATTAGAAACTGGAATTGATCCACTATACTTACTCTGCTTAGTAAATCAATTTGCAATTATGTCACTGAGCAATGTGATTCTGTCCTTGTAGCCGTCCCACCCTTACCTTCACCTGTGCTATTTAAACAGTGAAAAATAAGCAAATACAACCACAGGAGAATGCACATTTGAGTTAATTGTAAGCTGCAAATTACAGCTACAGGACCAGGAGATAGCAGTGAAAAAGAAAAGCAGCTGGCAAAGAAAACTTAAGACTGTACTATTTTGTGTGGCAGGAATTTGAAATGGGATTCGATTCACCCTGAAGACATTTAGACACACCTTATCTATGCAGATTTATTTGAACACGAGGAGAAATGAGAGCACTCACACAGTTAATACCCCGACATAACTGCCTAAGGGCGCTGTTGCCACTATCTAAATCTGCTGTTGCTTATTGCAGTTGCTGCGGGAGGAGTCCTGTGTTGGTGTTGCTGCTTGAGTAAACGGTGGTAATCGTGAAAGACGCTTTCTGTATAAACATGTCCAAAGTTCAAGAACAAGGCGGGTATTCAGCACAACTAAATCATTACTCCCATTCAAAGCTGCAAGAATGGTGTCAACATTGAGCAAATGGGTCCAGTCCTCTCTGTTCCTATGATTCCTAACAAGACACTCTGCAATTCAAGTGGTAAGGCAAGCAAAATGCAGCAGCAAGAAAGGACCTGGGATGAAAGGAAAGGTAGTGCCTAGAGGCATACCAGCTTCAAAATCTCCTACAGCTGCCCTAGCACACCAGGTAGGTGGCCCCTTACACTTTTTTGGTATGGTGCATACTCATGAGAGTTTTTGTGCCCCTTATGGAAATAGATATTATTCCTCTGTATAGTTTCACCTCCTTCAGCTCCATTCTACCCCTGCCTAGGGATTGCCATCATATAATTGTTTTTCCTGATACCACCTGTATCCACACTTGAGCCCTTGAACTACATTCTCACGTGCTCATGTTTCCAGCAGATCAATGCAAACATCCTTAACCTGACACTACAGAGAGCCTTTGTGTTTCATCTGGAATGTGAAGAGAGGTAAACCAAGCCAACAGACTATATTCCCTATTACATATGTTCCTCCACACTTCTACCAAGAAACAGTTCTTCAACATTCAAAAATTTCCTGTGTACACCTCTTGGCTCATGGCACACAGTAAGAACTTGTCCCAGTTCACCTGATCCCACAGCTATCTGATAGATACTTCACTAATGAGTCTCAATGTATGTAGAAAAGATGAGACTGAAATCTTGTCTCACATACCCCAAGCCTCAGAACCAGTAGAGCTCCTTTTTGTTGGTAGGTTGCAAATGCAGAGGAAGGCACATCATACTGACCAACCATGTGTTCAGCAGCTGCATCAACAGCTCTCTACTTCAAAAAGCAGAGGTTAAGTTTCTGCATATTTGAAAATAGTAATTCAGTGTTTTTCTTATGTAATCCTGACAGAAGAACCAGCCTGTTTATTTCTTCCTAATCTCAACAACATAGAATGTCTGTAGATCAGTAAAATACCATACTGGGGACTATAAAAGGTATCCAAAGAGTTACGAGATTTTGTAATAATCTAAGGCACAAAAGATGTTACTCAGGTTTCTACCTCTTAAATTCAAATTTCTGACAATTCCTTAAAGCACATATAACTAGTTATTCCTAGTACTATTATGAGAAAAAACACAAAGATAAGGTAATTTATTTTTTTTCAGACAGACCCTTGCTCAATATAAAGTTAAAAAATATCAGGTTATAAGAGATGTTAATCACAAAGCAAAAGCAAGAGTTTGCCTCTTGGGCACAAACCTGAATGGAGACAGAAGGATCCAGTATTAACAAATACAGTGGCTTCATAGACATAAATACCAAGTAGCAGAAGCTCTTTGTGCTTCCATAAAGAAGCTGTAAATGTACTAAAGAAACAGAAAAACCATACAAACTAATTTGTGGTAATAGATCTGATTATAAATTTCTTCTTAAAATATGTCATCATAAAGAAGAAAGGACAATAAAGTCCAGTACTTTCTTCATATAGATATTTACATGTACAACATTTAGCTGTATTACTAGGCATACTAGGCACAGAGATTTACATGATCAGTGGTAGAACAGTCCATGCCAGCAAAATCAATATAAGCTCATCTTCCACTCTGCATAAAGAAAAGTTTCAATTTTTTGAGATCTTAATGAACCAAAAATCCAAATATCATGACAATTCCTTCTTTATCAGAGTGTCCTGGTTTTGTCTGGGACAGAGTTCATATTCTTGTCAGTAGCTTGGATTTAGTCTGAGAATAATGTTCTAATGAACACTGTTATGTTTTGATTGTTGCTGAGTTAATTACTAAGGCCCAGACAACAGGCCCTGAGCCAAAGTTAACCTCTAGATGAACATTCCAACCAAATGTTATGTACATATCCTCTCATTAATAAAGTATTGATATGTGTATTCATTTATTGGCAAAACATGTATTTACCTTTCCACATCTAGAAACTTGGTAAGGCCTTATTAGGGGGGTATAGCATCAAAGACAACTCCCTTGGTTCCTCCTGGAGTCCTGGTGAGGCTTTAGGGAAAAGCCAATGGAAGAATGGAATTAGAAATTATGTCAGCTTGTTTGTTTAACAGTATAAAATCTGCTACTGTCACAGCAAAGTCAGAGGAGCCTCATGGCCTGCAAGGTAGACCACTGGAATTCTGTTACCAGGCATGATTCTCCAGTCCTTTGCTGTGACAGCTTCCCCCCACAGTGGATGTTTTGAGGACTTGGATGATGGTGAAGGATTAGATTAACTAGTGATGTGTCTTTCTTACTCACTACAAGGCATTCCTTCATAGTAACGATTAGGTGCATTGCTTATCTTATCCTTTTGTAACTCTTTGCTAAGGATTATGTGCATTGTGTAGCCATCAATTTTGTGATTCTTTGCACTTTGCAACTTCCTTAAGTTGGTGTCTGTGTCTGTCTCTGACCCTGCTCACTGGCAAAACACTAAGTGGTATTTAGGATAAGTCAAGGACTTCTCAGTGTCTCATGCTTTGCGAGTGAGGAGCTCCACAAACAACTGAGAGGGAGCATGGCCAGGACAAGTGACCGAATTGGCCAAAGGGATATTATTCCCTACCCTAGAGTATCATGCCCAGTACATAACCTGGGGAGTCACCTGGAAGGCAGATGATCAGTGCTCAAGGACAAGCTGGCACTCAGCCAGCAGGTGCTGAGCAGTTGTGTTGTTGTGGTGGGCTGACTCTGGCTGGACACCAGGCACCCACCAAAGCTGCTCTATCACTCCCCTCTGCAAATAGACAGGGGAAACACTAAAAAGGTCCATGAGTCAAGTATTGGGAGAGCTCACTCACCAAATACCACCATGGGCAAAACACTGAACTTGGGGATATTAATTGAATTTATTACTAACAAAATCAGAGCAGGATAATGAGAAGTACAATCAATCTTAAAAACACTTTCCCCTAACTCTCCCTCCTTCTTGGGCTCTACTTCCTCCCTCACCAGAAGTGCAGTGAGACAGGGAATAGAGGTTATGGTCAGTTCATCGCCCACTGTTCCTGCCACTGCTCCAGAAGTCCTTCTGCTCCCATGTCCCACAGGACACAGTACTCCTTTCTCTAAAATAAAATTTCTCTAACATAAGTCCATCACCCAGGCAACACTTCTTCCCAAACTGTTCCTGTGTGGGTCATTTTTCCACAGAGTGCAGACCTTCAGGCACAGCCTGCTCCAGCATGGCTCATGGGGTCACAATTTCTACCAGAACACCTGCTCTAGTGTGGGCTCCTCTTGCCATGGGTTTGCAGGTCCAAATTTTCCTCCCCACTGGGGGAGGGGGCGGGGGGAGTGAGCAAGCAGCTGTGTGGCCTCGTTGCCAGCTGGGGTAAAACCATAACACAGACCACTTGTGCAGATCTATGAACAACAGCCTAATGATATCAAACATTCTGACAGTGTTGTTCATCCCTTGCAATAATTATAACCAACGCAGCTATGGAAAATCAGTTACTGTAAAGTATTTATTCCAAGAAGCTGTTCTAACACACTGAGATGATGAATGGATAGTATATACACAGGGAATGATCACAATATACACATCTTACATGCTATTTACAAAATATTTAATCCCCAGTGATACAACCGCCTGACGGTGGGAAAAATATTGCTCTCATATACACGCAGTTAACTGTATGCCTTTTGTAAACCTTGCAAAAAGTCCAACCATTATAAAGTTCTCAGATGAAAATGTACATTTATAAGACCACAACTTAAAAAAGGCAAGCGTGCCTGCATTTCTAACACTTCCCACGCTCTTAAAAACAGCACAGGATTTCTTTTCCCCCTGCATCTGCACACTAGGAATGGCTGGCCAGAACATTGAAGAAGTGAAAAACTTCATCTTTATCCATTACTGCTACTTCAGTTGAGCATTCAGTACATAATACTGGATGATATATTTCCTCCTCTTCTTCCTGATTTGATTGTATAGAGCCAATTTCTTTGCTGTGCTTCATTTTCTTACTTCTTCTCTTTACCTTCTTTCTGTATTTCAGTATTTCCTCTTTGTTAACAGCGCAGTTCATCACAAACATTGCTCTGTACTGTGTTTTGTAAGATTCATGTCTGTGGAGAAAGGGAGAAAATGCAAGTCATACCATTCATACAACTCTGCTTCCAAGAAATCTGTTGTCCCACTGAAAGTGGGATCACAGATAGGAAGCAACATGCCAAAGGGCTGAAAGCCAAATAAATAGGAATTTTATAAACAGAAGTCACAGCTACAAAAATAATAAAAAACATAGAATTGCAGCCGTCTGTTGCTTTTTAAGGCATTTTTCTTTCCTCAGCATGGGTTAGCAGCACTAACTAGGCCTGCAATGCAGTCAGATACTGAAGAGTAGCAAAACACACTGTGGATTCTCACCTAAATACCTTCCTGGCATTTTTAAATGTAACTACATTCAAAACTGGTAAGACTCAAACAAAGTAAGAATACACTACCTCTGTTTTGCTTAATCCTCCTTTGAGTTGATAAAAATACATAGATCAAATTGAATATACTGACAATACTACTGACAAAAAAAAATGAAAACTACAAAAATTTCTTATAGTTCCATGTTGTTACCTCTGGCAGTCCAGGCATAATGTTGTCATGCAAGCAGGGCAGTTGAGAACAGCATCACTGTTTGGAACAGCTGCAGGTTTTGCCTGCCGCTGCTGTGGTGCTCTTCTCTGGTTACGGTACCTACCAATTCCAGAGAGGAGGAAGCAGAGACAAAAAGTGAAATCACATGCCCTTGCTATTGGTCACAGCAATTCAATGTCAAATTCTTCTCTGCAGTAAAATACACTACTTAATACTTGGCTCCTTCTAGACACCCTTTTTATTAACTCAAAGAACATAAATGAGAAGGTGAGGGGATTTAGAGTGCTTTCATTAGGTGAGACAAATTCATCTGGCATGAGAATTTGTGCCTAATAAACCTCTCCTCTGACAAAGCTGCTATCTCAAGTACAATCTCTGCAGCCAACATTCATTATCTTATTCAACAGATTTAAGTGGAAGATTTTACTTCTGCAGCAACAATCATTTTTCTACTTGAACCTTCAAAAAACCCTCATTTAAGTAGATTTGTATTGTTCCTATTTTCTCTGAATATTTTATGGCTTGCTAAATTCAAAGTTTTCCAAACTAGAAATACAATATTTATCAGGAACAAATATTAATCAGCAATCAAATTATCTTGCAACATTTTAATTCACAGCATGGTCGCTTAGATGAGATCTACAGACGAAACTGGCTTACAGAATTTGGAAATCTTGATTTTAAAATTTTTAAAATTTTGTGTAGTTTTGAAGACTCAACTTCCATTACATACACCTAAAATATTTTACAGGCTTTTCAGTTTCTTATGCTTTAAGTTTGTATATTTAAAAATAGTTTCACTGCATGGATTTGACAGCTGGCTTTTTTACCATTTTCATTAAAATTTTCACTTAATGTTATGCCTCTTACAATTCAAACACTCATTGTTGCTTACCCTCTCCTCTGTGAGTCTACCCACTCTTGGTCTCTATTGTCTTGTTCTGGGTCATACAGCAGCTCATCATTGGAGAGAATCCTACGTTGCTGATGTCTCCTGTTTTTCCGGACATCCTGTGTATCTGCAAAGATTTGTGCAAGAACGTGTTACATCCATCAGACACAAATCATCAAAATACACAATTTCCAATTTTTATTTTCCATCCTTGAAATGAATCTAAACTGATACTTAAAGGCCTGGTTCATCTCTCCTCCAAGTGCATGACTCCAAAGCATTACACTGGGATACATCATAAAACTGCAGGAACTACACAAAGATGATATAGGCTGGTAATTCCCCACAAAAATGTTGCCTTCAAAAACAGCCTTTTGACCCCCCCAAGAGGATTTTACAGGATCTGAGAGAGTGACTGGTACTGTAAAGATGCCTTCCTCTTGCCTCTGTCATTTACCTATTTTATCTTCATCCTCTGAATCAGAATCAAAGTAAATGTCATCATAATATTTAGAAGTGCTGGCAGATCCAGTCAGCCCAGTACTTGAAGAAGTACCTGCAGGTGAAATGAAAAGTGGTCAGAACACCCCACTAGAAGGACAGCAAGCACAGTCCAGACCAAACATTTACTTTCAAGTTACTCTGTCCAGAGTGCTCTGTTCTACCTGGGTGTGTTAAGTAACAGCTCTCCCAGTTTATTCCCACAGCCTTATCATTCACACCACTGTGCTGCTTTATTTACATGCATTCTCAGAGAAAAGCTGCTCCCTCTCTCAGGTACAGTTTGAAGGAAAGTTTCTCCCAACACTCCCTTCAGACACAGAGGACACAACATCAAATATGCTTGTCTCTGCCCTACACAAAACACACAAGACATCTTTTGTCATGTGGAAGAAATACAGCTGTGGCATATCGTTTCACAAACTTTGATTACAATAAAATACACTAAAATAAAATCCCCCAAAATTTCAGGGCCACAGAAGTTCAAAAAGGACATAGATGAACTGCCAAGAAGTCACAGCCACTCCACACCAAAATTCCTGTTCTATACTGTATGGATGTGGCGATGTAAATATTGCAACATATTCTTAATTATACAACCAAAACCTAAAGATGATTTGGCCACTAACACATACTTCATGATTTCATATGCAAACAGATGTTAAGCATGATTTACCCATTTCAGGTGATTTCCATTTCCCTTCCATAGTTTTCATGGTGGTGTTCAGTTCCGCTTCCATCTCCTTTTGGAACTCATCCTCACTGGAAGACTCGCTCTCGCCAGTCAGGCACTCCCGGATCAGCTTCCGCTTCTGGTCAGGAGTGCCATGTAGGAGCACATCCACCTCATCCTCTGAGCTACAAACAGTTAAGTGGTACACACCTAATTATTACAAATAGGCTAAAAAGTTGACATAGTCACTTGGAGAACGAACATCTGAATTGCGTGGGTGCACTGGAAAGCACTTACTCCTACGTTTATGGGCAATGTACACATTAAAATACTTTACTGGCTTAGGGATACTGAACTCCGGTTTAAACGCAAAGGAGCTTCAGTCAGCTGCGTGCGGCCTGGCCCAATGGCCCTGGCAGCTCTCGCTCCGCGCACGGAGCTGTGCGCTCAGAAATACAAATCCGCCGGTTTGAAGAAAATCGCCGAGGCTGATGTAAGACCGACCCTCCCGCAGCCAGCCCGGGGTCGACACCCAGCGCCGAGCGAAAGCCCCGGCAATCACGGCTTAGCAGCGCCAGCGTCACTGCGCGGACCGGGGCCCGCCGCCGCCGGCCCGAGCCCACCCCCCGGCCGGCAGCTCCAGGCACCTGCTGAGCGCTCGCTCCTCGTCGCTGGGCTCCTCCACCACGTACGGATCATCCTCCTCCCGCAGGCGACTCATGGCGCCGCCGCCGCTCGCCCGCTGCCGCAGCCAGGCCCGGCCCTGCCCCTTCCGGGAGCCCCGACGGCTTCCGGCGGCCGAACCCCGCCCCGCCGGGGAAAGGCGCCCTGCAGCGAGGACTGGACCGGGCCGGAACGGGGCCCCGCCGGGAAAAGGCGCCCCGCAGCGAGGACTGGAACGGGCCGGAACGGGGCTCCGCCGGGGAAAGGCGCCCCACAGCGAGGACCGGGCCGGAACGGGGCCTCGGCCATTCCCGGGCCGCCCCGCAGCGAGAACCGGGCAGGCGGGTCGTTTCTCTTTTCTCCTTCGAGTTGCAAGTCCTCGGGTCACGTTTTAAGCACTTTTTTTCCAGAGTTACCGAGCCAGACTCAGAGCTTTAAGAGACACACCCAATACCAAGAGGCTTGGAAAAAATTTAATGAGCTAGTAACACTCAACAGCGAGGACTAATCTAAAAACTGTTCCCACACCCTACTTAAAATATTTACAATATTGTTAACTATATATACATTGTGATCGTTGTCCCTTGTAGTCTATTTATAGTTGAGTTCCTTAGGAATTATACCTGTTATATCTAGAAGATGAACAGCACAGTATTAGTGTAGTAGGCATTGCTGTGAATACTCTCTGTACCAGGCAAGCTGCCAAGGTCCAAGGATGAGCACTGGACACTGACACCTCACTGAAGCCTGAGGTGATGGGTACATGAATCAAAGCACAATGGAAACTTATCTGCCTTTACAATGTTCTGATGTGCAAGGCAGCAGAGTTATACTACACTGTGCAATGCACCCTGTCTGAGGAAAACAAAACAAGCCACACACTTCTGTGCGGCAGTACAGAGCATCTGTAATCACAGAGGCATTGACTTACACTGATCTGCATTTCCAACCGTACCATTCACCCAAACTTCACTGCTCCACTGAAGGCCTACAAACAGCATATATTGCTTATAAAGCAGCAATCTCACTGAAGAGCAGTTCATCAAGTAAAGTCTAATTTTATGACATCGTGAAATTACACAACATAGCAGCACCTCTTGGAAAAGGGTCATAGTTCAAGGAAGGGAGACCAATCAATACAACTAACACTACTGGATTCATGGCTCTAAGTCTTAAGTCCAGTTAGCAGAATAAGATCCTTTTCACACATGCCTTTATAAGGGATACCTTCACTTTTTTCCTGAAGCAAAACATTTTATCTGTATCACAGTGGGGCAGTATTACTTTTCACTGATACTTTATGTGCCTTCTGAACTCCCTTCTGCTACTTTATTTCCCCTTTCTCAGAAGAAACCCAGGAAGTTCTCTCAAAGGTGTTTCTGCCAAAGAAGTTGCAGAGTCAGCCACCAAAGCTCAAAACAATTTAAGTACACTGGACAGGAAAGTCACAGACAAACAGATAAAACCTGAGAATGAAAGTGAAAAAGTACTGGGCGAGTAGTGTCGGACCAATCCAATACTTAGTCAATGGTTTTTACATGATGAATAGCAAAAAAAACAAATTAATCTAATTTACTAGAAAATACTAAGCTTATAGATGATAAGTGTCTGCATCATTTTAGAAAAATCACTGATTTCATGGTTTATTTTACAATAATTGGATTAGTCTACAAGTTAAGGCAAACATACTAATGCATCTGCTTTTCTTTTTAAATCATAGTTATAAAGGTTACACAAAGTTCTCCAAAATTTCTAAGAAATGTTCACAATTGAAAAAAAGATAAGTTTTTTATATAAGTACATGGAAAAAAAAACTAAGACAGTGTATACAATGCCATTATAGTAACAATATTCAAATATCTAATGGTAATATTTATGCCATTTGAACAATGTGCTTCAAATGGTGATCTTCAGAAATTACTTACAAAGGTAAATAAGATTGCAGCCGTATCATAGTATTCATAACATGAACATTATTATATTGGCTATTTTCACAAAACCCGAGCATTTGGTTTCTGAACAATGAAAGCGTATAATGATTAAATAAACGTGAATATGTACGTATAACAAGTATGTTGTTCGTATAGTCTGGAGCTACTTCCAGGTGTTTAATTCTTTTGAGAGAAGCAGCTTGCTTATGTGCACTTTGTCAAAAGTTTTCTCCAGGGAACTGTAAATGCCTATTTAAAGTCATGAAAACAAAATCCAGAAGAGGGCAGCCCTTGTTAGTGGGAGGACGGAACGTAGCTTATGTGTCACCATTTAAGACTGCCAGGCAGCTCTGCAGAAGCTGTAAGTTACCCTGTAAAAATAAAGAAAAATATCACCACATTTGCCTTCTTTCTTTTCAGCTTGTGACAGAACAATGTTTTTTAAATGACATCACTAAAGAAGAATAGACAGGTTTTAAACTTATGGAAAAATATGTGTAACTTTTGTATTAAAAAATGGAAATAAGCGGAGCCAATTTGAGATTCAAAAACAAGCACTTAATACCCTTCCATGTTTCTTCCTAGAGGTCTAATCTGGCCACAGAAACTACTCACTGCAGAGCACTCTCTCAGCAATGAAATTCACAGTTGCAAAGTTTAAAATGTTTTATATAGCAGGACTATTTCTGTGTCTCTAGAATGAGATTCCCGAAGTGTTAAGCATTCATGTGTTACACTGAATACTGTATTCATCAACAAATATTAAACAATTCATAGCACTCGGAATCTCCTCACTTATAGCAGCCATTGGAGCCAAGAGCTTTGTTCAAGGAGAAGGTCCTGTTAGAAAGACAGCAGACTGATTTACATGCTTAGCCAGGTGATTTAGCCATCAAGCCGAGTTTAGCCATTACAGCTGGAGCTACAGAAGTGATTATCAGAACATTAACTCAACTCTAAGTCAAGCTCTGGCCTTCTTTCCAAACAGAGTTTTTAATCTTATTTAAAGCATTCTGGCTCTACCATAAAAATATACAGACTGATTTTCAGGTATCTGAATGAATTTAGAGAACTGATACCCTTGTGAATTAAGCAAATGTGATTGACAAGCCAGAATTTACTTTGCAGGAAAAGAAACCCACCAAAACAACCCAGTATTCATATGTGCATTCATTTATGCTTACATCACTTTAAACTACTAGCAATTCACTAGGAAATACCTCTACTACATTTGTTCCCAAATCTGAAATCTCTATGTAAGAAAAAAAATGGTGGGCTGTTGACAGTGTTAAGAGTAATTCCTATCGAGTTCAGATAAAATGCAAGAACAAAGTCTGAATGCACAATTATGAACATGGAAGAAGCTGCTGACTTCTAAAAAAATTTTGGATCAAAAAATAATCATATAAATAAAACTTCAGACACACAAAAGCATGTATCTCTGATTTGCAAGCCTTTCATAAACAGTACACAGAATTCCTTAAGAATTTGTAATTACTTTTTCAGCTAAAAGCACTCCAAGTGACTTGTGATAGAAAAGCAAGACATTCATCCCTCAGCCCCAAAAGGTAAATCATAATTCTATGCCCCCTTCAGGTTCTTATAATCCAGATTAAACAATTAACTGACTTAAAGGCTTGAAAGCAGATTCCCAATTATGCCTAGTAAATCCCTTTCAGTCCTATCCAGACAGCAGCAATTTCAGTTACAGCTCCAACAGCTTTTTTTGCCTCTTTATGTCTATACTGGCAGAGGACAGTCACAAACTATTTTTTAGAAGGCTTGTAATTTGGTGACATGAACAAGTTCTATATAAGCAAGATACATGGGGACTCAGTGGCCCATCTCTGTGGTGTACAGGATTCATAAATTTAAGGTCTCTTACTGAAAAGCTGATTACTGACTGTCATTAATGAACTAATGAATTGAAAAGAATACTTCAGTCTGAAGTCTTCAGTCTTCAAATGGAATTCAATCTGAAGTACACTTATGGACTGCACACATTAGTTGTAACTAAACAATAATCTTTTGGCCAACTTATTACAAAAGCATGAAGTAAATTTGTAATTTACAGACCATTATGTAGCACTCTAAAAAAAAAAAAGTTACCAAGACATTTGTGCTGGTTTTAGCTGGGGTAGAGTTAGTTTTGTTCTCAGTGGCTAATACAGGGATGTGTTTTGCTGAAAATGTTGTTGATAACATAGAGATGACATCATTATTGCCAAGCAGCTCTTACTCTGCCTTTTCTGCTTCTTGTACTGCCATGCTGGAAAAGTGGTTGGGGATGCATGGAGTTGGGAGGGGACACAGCTAGGACAGCTGACCCCAAGTGACAAAGGGATATTCCAGACCATATGGCATCATGCTCAGTATGTAAGGTGGGGGAAATAAGAAGGAAGAGGGGAGCATTTAGACTGTTGTCTTCTCAAGCCACTGTCACACATGATGGGGCCCTGCTCTCCTGGAGAACGTCTGCCTGCCCATGGGAAGCACCAAATAAAGTCCTTGTTTAGCTCTGCTTGTGTGCATGGCGTTTGCTTTCCCTCTTAAACTGTCTTTAACTCAACCCATGAGTTTTTCACTTTTCTAAATTCTAGTTGCCAGCTGATCTTAAACCATCACAACACCTTTTACACCTCAGTCATTTCCAGACTAAGCCAGCCAGTCTACTAAAATTTTCCAGATAGGCACATAATTCATTTTCATTAGATCAAATTTACAGAGTTCACAAGAACCACCTTATTTAAATGATAATAAATCAAGGACAATAGAAGCTGTGAGCCATCACTCCTTGTGGCTGCAGTATCTGACGTACTTGACTTACATCAACACAGCTTGCAAAAATCCAATACATTCAGATTCAGGAAAGTATTTCTTGCCAGCTCACACTCCTAAGCTGTAGATATTAAAATTATTGGCAGAACTACAGTGACAGAAACATCCTTTTCGGAAAGAAAGAATTACTGACAAAACATTTCAGCAAATCCCTTAGCACTGCATTTTGCTTACTTCCTTCTTCTTTCAGCTCCAAACAGACATCTGTTGCTAGTAACACAAGAAATTCTTTTTCCAAAACACCCAGAGAGGCAAGAGTGTATATATTAATATTTGTGGAAAATATTTGATTCTGTTTATTTACATGAACAAAGTGGTTGTCTTACTCGCTAACAATTCACATATCAAAAGATTCTAAATGTACAGCCAAGCTATCAATGCTCTAAGTACACAATTATAATCTTAATAGTTTCACCAGCTATCAAACCTCCCTTCCTGAAGTCCAACACAGCAATACCTCAAAATCCAACCATTTAAAATACTGAACAGTACACCAAATGCAGCTTTTGCACCAAAATGGCCAAACTCTTATTCAGGTCTTATTAGCTGCAGCTGCATTAAGTTATGAAGAAAGGCAGAACTAGCAAAACAGAAGCTAAGCACTACCCAGGGGGATAATCAGCCAGAATGGCCACAGAAAAAGAAACATCAATATGTTTAGAGTAGGTCACTGACCAATGATAATCTAAAGCTTCAATTTGGCAGCTATTCTAAATAAATCTAGGGCACATGCTGCTGCTAAGAAGGCAGCTCTCTTTTATTGCCAGACCCTCCCAGCCAAAACTGTGTGTTTTGATACAAGGGATGTTGTGAAAACAAGACAAAGTAAAGCTTAGGAAAACCCAGAGCAACTTTCAGCGCCTTCTTACGATGCAGCTGCACACATAATTGTGCCAACATAAAGAAAAGGAAAAGTCATGCATCATCATCCTTCCTGGCAGGTCTGCCTTTTCATCAATTAAAGCAAACTCAACCCACAGGCTGATTTTTAGCTTTCTCAAAAGCCTTGAATTGTAATTCAGAAGGATAAGAGGATATTAACAATACTTCTTAGAAGTATGTTATAGGGAATTAGTATAAACATAACTGGCAGAGAGGGTTTACTTAGAATTTGTATATACAGTGTCCCTGGTTTACTGGGATTATTTCCCTATGGCCTTCAAATCTTCCAGAGCTACAAGCAGGTATAGCTCACAAAATGCAAGCAATGCCTGAGAACCTCCTCTCAATTCTTTGGTCACTCTGACTTCTTCTGTGCAGCAACCTCTGGATTTAGGGATTTATGTTTTTCTTTCCACAGAGAGCAAGTAACTAAACAGCCAGTCAAGCAGCAGCCTTCATTGTGTCTGAATTCTTCCAAAAGAGCCTCTCAGGTGAGTTCAGCACCCACTGCTAGATCATATTTCACCTCCATGTTTTTTGTGAGAGGCAGCTCCAAGTCCAGAAGACACAAGGCTAGACTGATTCAGAAACAGATGCATCTGCATGGCATCTAGTCTGGAGGCACTCACTACTGAAAAAGAAAACCCATTATAGAAGACTTCTAGCAAAAGGCTGCAGCATCCATTGTCCCCAGACCTCTTCCCTACTGAGCGTAGTGGAAGCAAACACTTAGACTTGGGTAAGAGGTCAGGTTGCAAAGTTTGTCAGTGCTGTGCTCCAAGCTCGACTGACCAAACAATTGCCATTTTGTTGCTACTAAAACTTCACATGCGTGCCTCCAGTAGGTGCAAAAGCACAGAGACAGAGACTGCCAGCATCAGGCAAAGTATTTTGCCAAGAACCTAGAAGCAAGGGGCTTTTGCTCTGATGTAATTAATTGATTGTCTATGTGATAAACATAGCTTTCTTTTATGCTTCTACTAGTCCTCTTCTGGCTGTACTTCAAGTGGAATTAGGTGTCTAGAAACAGCCCAGCTTAGCCCAGTCAAAAACAGGGCTACCTAGTCCTTGAAATGGGAGTATTGTTCATGATTTGCATGTCAGTCATATTCCTCTAACATTGCTCTTCCCACATCAGGGCACAATATTACATCAAAAAAACCCCCATCAGGGCACAATATTACATAAAAAAAAAACCCCAACAAGTCTTTCAATATCTTCTTTCTTCCTTTTATGGAACTAACCTAGAAAGTGTCCACCAAAACATTTCATCCTTTAATACTCCATACAGACTAATAAAAACCTATCCATAAGACTCTCTTCAAATACCTTGGTTATTGCATTAATAAGATCCCCACATATTAATAAGAATTCCTCATTATATAATGTTGAAAAGTACAAACTACTGTACTTGTAAATTCTGTGTCAATCAAACCCAGAATTCACAGAAAGAAAAACACAGCAACCAAACTGATCCATCTGTAGTAGCTTAGGTTGTTTTAAATCTGAAACAGTGGCTTTGAAAAAAGAGAACTTTCAAACCTAGTTCTTTCATTCAACAGGTTACAGTATTTGTTAATGTTTCAAGATTTACCATTCTTAGTCAAAATGACCTTTTATCATTGTAAAGTTTTTAAAGATTTATCTAAATATTTAAAGATTCAAAACTGTCTAGTGAATGTTGCGCTCCATGATAAAGTAGAGGAAAAGGGTAAGTAAAAAAAAAAATCAATCTTCAAAAGCACAACTACAATTCAAAGCTTCTATTACAGCTTCATGGACACCTTGCTAGTAAATTTACTAAGGTAAGGTAAGTCACGGACAGACTATTCAAAGAAATAAGTGTTAAACACAAGCTGTGGCAACAAACTAAAGCTAAAAATCTTCAAGCACTTCCAGGTACACTGAGGACACAGGAAGCACATATCAAGTTGAAAGCTACAGAAATGAAGCATCTTCCCCCTGCATTCTACAGTTATTAGCTGTCAAAATTAAAGAGAATATTACTTCAGCACTGTGACTTGCATAGTTAAAAGAAGTGATTCTTTAAGGATACTTCAGAAGACAGAGACATTGTCTAAGCATTCCACTTCAAAGCATGTGGAGACTTCAGCAAGAGTCAGTCACAAGAGATGATGAAGAGTCAATGATTGAAGCAGGACAGAAGCATTCTCTTAGTAAATGGCAAATCCATAAAAACTCTTGCAAGTAAGACTGTTGGGACTATTTAAAGTAAGGACTGTTCATCTGAAAAAGTAGTCACATTCCATACACTACTGATTGCTTTACCAGCAATATATAAATATCTCAAGCTGAACTTACACCTAGAAAGATCTTTTTAAAAAAGTCCCCCAAACAACCCTTTATACAGTGCATTGGTTTTACAAGCAATGGGTTTAGCAGAATGAAGAATGACACCATCAACACAACTGAAAAAAGTGTAAAGCAGCAATACACCTGTTAAAAAGTCCTTTCCGAGTTAATTCACAGCATCCTAACCAATGCAGTTTCACATTTGAAGAGAAATGCTAAAGAACTGATTTTTAAAATAAAGCTGCCTTCAGGTATAAGACTGTTCAAATAAGAGACTGTTGTAGTTGTGTCCATGAAATCAAATACACTGTGAAATTTAAGGACAGTACAGGCCCTCTATTTTCCCACAAAAATTGATTTTCCTGAAAAGGTATCTGCAACATGCCTCTTTTGTTAATGGTTTAGAGTTTAAAGGCAAAAAGGTTCAAAAAGCATATTCATCACATCAGACAGGCCACTGTGATCTCATGCTTAATATCCTGGACATCAAGTCTCAAAATCTGGCTAACAGGAGAAACCACTTCCTATCTCATAGTGAAATGGTGAGATGAAGTTTTAAAAATAGGCAAGTTTTCAAATTCTGCAGCTGTAAATATCATATCGCCAAATAAACATAAATCTGAAGACAAAATTTGCTTCCAGGACATGTTTTCCAAAGGCTCCTCAAGCATACCAATCTCACAGAGACACTTCACCTACATTTTCTCTGTTATTAAAGAAAGTTCATCTTTCTGGACAATGCTTAACTTAAAATTCACCTTCCTGAATGTGAAGTATATATCATACAACAACTGTAGTAATTTTGGTTAATCACACATATAATATTCAAAATCACTTTAAATATAGGCCAAAAATGATCACCATTACCTTAGCATGTTTTAATTCCAGTTCTGCTAGTTCCACCAGATTTTTTCTGAAAGCTGCAACTCTTCTTGTCTTGAAATCTATCAGTTCTATAGAAAATAAAAATGGACTCATTAACAGTATCCCTGCTAGTGACCTCAGCTATTAACAGACATTTCTTCAGGATGGAAGACGTAAAGGGTTAGAGAAAGAAAAGAAAAACTTCACATTTAATCTCTGCACATTCTGGGCTCAAAAACATTGTGACTCAGTTGGAAGAGACCAAACCATCACTGCAGTTCCTCACCTCTAGGTAACCTTTTGTGGACACAAAGCTCCTTTGAAAAAAGACTGCCAAGTGGATGCTTTTAACATTTATTTCTCTTATTCCATCTGCACTGTTTGTCAAGGCTGATACTTGAAAGTCTTCAGGAAATATACTATGCTAAAACTAGGATGAAGAACAGTATGCCTTCTGCATATACCTTTGTGGCTAACAGGATCACTCATTCTCCATTGTCTCATTTATAGAAATCATTAACCAGGTTTACAGGCTCAAACAACTCTTCAATGATAAAAACAGGAGGGCATGGTGTTTAAACCTTGAACAGATCTGCCACAAATGATGAGTCAGATACCTATTAACTCACTGAAGTATTAACCTAAAAAAGACAGCAAGTTTCCAGAAGAAAAGTAACATGCAAATAAACTTCCTTTTCTCTATTAACTTTGTAATTCTGTGAAATCTCATTTCATTATTTCTCCCTTCTCTAATGTAGTATCGTATCTATGGCAGACTGGTGCCTTCACAGAAGAAAGCATACAACCAAAAGGGGAATTTTAACAACATTAAAATATTTGTTTGCTATAACTGCTAACAGTTAACATTTTGTATCCTAGCTTATGTATGCAAAAAAAAAAGCTTAACAAGTAATTTGCATCTGGACTTTGCTCTACCTATCAGAGCTATGAGAAGCCAAAGAAAAATATTTGAACTTTCCAAAATAAATAAATAATAATTAAAAGATAATATTCCCTGCTTAGGAAACGGTACAAAAATCTATTCTCATTAATTACATTAATTCTCACTAATAACATACTAAAATATGTTAATTTTCAAGTAACATAGGATCAAGGACCACCCAAATACCTTGTTTTGCTGATTCAGAAATTTTCTCAAATTTCTGACAGCATATTTGCTGAGTCGTTTCAGCTTGCAGCACATCTTTATTTTTTGCTCTTGCTTTATCCAGTGCCTTATTAGCATTTTCATAATCCACTAGTGACCTAGATCTTCTATATAGGAGATCCTATTAAAAAAACAAAGGGTGCATGGAGTTTATAAGACTCTACCCAAGGATTTTATTGTATTCCAAGTAAGTTTAAAAAATCAAATTAATTTTAGTCCTTCTTGCTGTATTTCAGTTCTCACTAAATTATCTGTATTCCCTTTACTTCATCCTGCAAGTCACAGCAATGTCCCTACTAGATCAGATCCACAACATAATACTGTTTAGTCTCCATCTTGTCTGACAGAGGATAACAACAGATGGCTTAGATCAAACTCCAAAAAGCCAAAGAAGGCAAACCATGGGAAATTTCACAGCTTCTCAGATTAGAAACAAACTACATTTAGATTATGTATTTGAAATACACACGGAGCCCAAGAAACAGTAGTAACATGTTCTGGGCAACAGTTTGTGATCTTCTAACTATAGACATTTTCTGTCAAATGCTTGCTCATTCTGTGATGTTAATCATCCCACATCAAGCCACAGTAAGAATGAAATTTTCTGTAAGCACAGAACATCAAATTCAGCCCATGTGGTTTTGTATCAGCACAAGTGGATTACATGGAACACCCAATTTTAGCACTTAAAAGAAGGCAGAATTGCTTGCAATTACAAGCAAACAAACACTGCAAACACACAAACAGCCCTTCCACTGTTTCTCCTTACTGCATGATTTGGCCTTGACAAGTGGCTCACTCAGTTCCACACAGCCAGTCCCACATCAGCAACTGCTTTGTTACTCCTTATATTCAACAGAGATAGATTTTACAGCTAAGGAAAAATTGCAGGCTAGAGGTGGCAGCATTTTAATCAATCTATATTGTGAGCTGATGATTCCATATCACTATCTCTTTTTTTTATGTTAAAAAAACACAATTTCACTGAATAAAACCTCATAAATTCACCTTAGCAGCTTGAGATTCCCTAAGGTAATATTTCAGAAGATCAGAAAGTTTAAGATCTTCATCCGCAGATACCCGAGCCTCTATTTTCTGGAAAAACAAAACAAAGCATCACCACCAAACAAAAAGAAAAAAAACTAAAACAGTAAGCAAAAGGATCAACTTAAAAACACACAGAATTTGGGTATTCATTTGTATGATACAAATTCAATGTAAAATATACAGTACACAACATATGGTCTTTTTCGAAAACTAAGATCAGGCATTAATGACAGGATACTTAAAGATGCAAAATGTGAAGCAGTATTAGGATTTGCATTAAAGAATTGCTTTCTTTTTCCCAATAGCAATTATATTTATCATATGCTAGGAAAAATGTAGAGAAGCAAACTTATATTAGGAGTTGCACAAGTAACTTGTTGATGAAATGTTGTTGAAACCAAAGGAAAACAAAATTTTAAGGCACCTTTGCAGACTAATTGTGTAACTGCATGCACTGAAGGTCTAAAAACCAATAAACTAAATTGCTTGCATTTGAAACAGATTAGAAACAGAGTCTAAAAGTGGATTTTTTACACCCTAATTAAAAAAATAATTTCTGAAATTGTTTCTTCAAAATTCTGACATTTTGAGTCAGAGCAAGTAATTCTGTTAACTTTCTTTAAAGTATGTGTTTATGCAGATACAATTTTCAGTTTAGGAAATGCACATATTTTTCATTTGGAAGTTCTCCTGATACATGGCATACATCTTCTCTCTAGCAAGCCAAACAAGTAAGGCAAAAGAGAAGATATTTGAAAAACTGGTTACAAGCATAAGCAACATTACTTTTGAGTTAAATAAT
Organism: Bombycilla garrulus; assembly: GCA_013400315.1. Taxonomy (NCBI): domain Eukaryota; kingdom Metazoa; phylum Chordata; class Aves; order Passeriformes; family Bombycillidae; genus Bombycilla; species Bombycilla garrulus. The sequence goes on along the minus strand of VXBU01008676.1, from coordinate 1,056,052 downwards.
TGCAGAAACTGATCTTGACTCCAGAAAAAGAAGTAACATGACCACAATATTTTTTGGATTAAGGATTCAATTTCTTCATTTCCTTTATCCATAACAAGTTCTAGTGATTCCCAGTAACAAGTATGGAAGATCTCTATGCATTTTACAGGAACAGCAGCTTTACAAGGGTACAACAGCAGACTGCCTAAAAATGTTTAGTAGACCAAAGAATCCAAAGGTTCATTTTACAAAACACATGACTGAAATTTTATACTTTCTCATTCCATATTATACATTGCTTAAGCCCTCCATCTAGAAGCATCCATATTAATTCCATATATTAATGCCTTGTTGACATATGATGTCCATTTCACAGTACATACCCTTGTTTTGTCAAATAACTCTGACACCTTCAGAAAAAACCTGTGCAAAGGAAACAGCTCATATTACAATATTGTTTTGAACAGTCTAATTACTTTCTAGTACTCACACTACAGTCTGGGTGTGGCAATAAAGACTGCAAAGGCATTGCTTACACTTATAATTCACAAAACTCAGAGAACATACTAGTTTCAAATTTCAAACATGTAGGAACTGTGCAATGTAAGAAAGGCAAAGGACAAACAAAGCATAACAGATATTTTTGGCAAAGGACAAAGCATAACAGATATTTTTAAGTAAGGAATAATTGCTCAGCTCCTCAAGGATTCTTTATGTTTCTGTGAATTAAACCCCAAACACCAGCACCCTGGTCAATGGTCTTACACTATTATCAAGTGTTCTTTACATAAATTTGAATGTACTTTTATTCACACAGTAAACATGTCCTACTTGGAATTCAGGGATGCTGAGCAATAGTGTGGCAACATCTCCATTGCAGGAGACAATACGAGGCTTCAGCAGACTGAATTACATCAAATTGTACTATTTTGACAGAAGACAGATGTGATTTCTGACACACCCTAAAGGACCACAACAAATGTCAATACTACCATCAAAATATCTGGTATATAAGCTATTATTTGGAAGCATATCACTGCAATTCAGGTAAATTAGAAAGTTAACTTTCATATTCATGTCATCACACTGATACCAACGTCACACTATGTACGTGTGTTGACAAGCAATGACATCTTTAAGCTAGTCAAGTAAGTTTTATTGTCAGATACACCAGACTTCAAGCAAATCACTGAAAGATTAAAGGACAATCATTTGTATGTAGAGAGACCCACCCTTCTAAAGTTTTGGGGATCTCTGTAGATTCCTTTGTTTTCCTAAGAGCAGTCAACTTACCAGAACAGCAGAACTATTTGTCAAGATGTCGGTACACTCAAAAAAATTAATATACTCACATTGAGACCTGTGCTAGCTGCATTTGTCAAAGCACTTGTAACATTTTTTTAATGGTGAAAGAATTGTGGTTTTTCCTTTATTTGATGAGGACTTTTCCATCTCAACTATGCTATTTTCTACAGACTGAAAAATTAGCTTTTTTTTACAGATGAATATTAAAAAAAAGTGTTAAATGAATGAAATACCAAAGAAGAAAATGTCTTAATGTGATACAGCTGTAATAAATTCTGGTTTTCTCCTAACAAGGGCTACCAATCTCAGGAGGTCACCACTAAGACTGCTACAAAGCAAATTACCCTGTAGGTTATTAACAATATCTTACTTGCATATATCTGTGGAGTCCTGTGTTCCTAGTGCATATAGTGAAGAACCAATTCTATTATAGTCATCCGCCACATCTAGAAAAACAAACAAGCAGTTGTTTTACCACCTCATTCCCCTTCTTTCTGGAAATTTTTAAATTCCTTTCTTCAAAAATATGTATGTTTTTATTTCTACAAAAGTAGAAATAAAATTGCGATCACATCACTTAATAGGAAGGATAACTCCACACAATAAAAACAGTGCCTTCACCAAATTGCACAATCTGTAATTTACCTAGGAGTATTTTATGCAATTAGAACTTGCTAGGTGAATTTATTGTGCAATTTTTTAAGGTTTTATTTTGGTGGAAGATGTAGAAACTTAATGGTTAAAGTCGGAATTTAAATTTTGTTTTTAAACTATTTGGAGAAAATAAAATCACAGTTTAACAGTAACACAAAGTCTGTGTGCTTGAGAGCAGTTAATTGACTACAAACCCCAAACTATCAAAAATACAGCACTATATACACCACACATTTTCTAACACATCCCTATTTTTAGAAAACCCTTTCCTCTTCAACAAGCAGTCACTTTAAACTACCATTAGTATTAAATCAATTTAAACAATGAAATTAGAAGCAATACTTGTAAGAAGGCTGCATCATTCGACTAGTGAGGTATTGCTATAAAATCAACATAAAAAACACACAGTATTAACTCAATGGATGATGAAAACCAACACATCCAAGCAATGAACAGGAAAATCCATTTGTTTGCTATTTCTGAAGCTTATATGCCTTTAAGCAGAATTATTTCTTCTTAATCATACAACCCCAACAGACTTGAGTGGGTCAACTTCCATGTAATTAATTACTCCATAGGTCATCAACCATGCAGTTGGTTACAGTGAAGAATGGTATTAGGATGCAAATAAGCTCCCCTTCTATTCCTCCTGTTTCAACATCAAAATGGATTTTCTGCTGGAAATAGCAACTCAGTGTATTGGCAAGCCCTGCAGCTCTCTGTTGATCATGTTGTCCATAAACTACAGATTGCCCATTTCCAACACAGGTTTCCCAGGTCACTGCTCTACTCCTCTAGCCAGAATTTCAAAAGGCACCATTTGTCCCAGTTCACATTTTGGCAGAAGTTGTCAATAAACATCACACATGATTTGAGCCTGGAAACCAGTGAAACTTTGTCATGATTTTGAGCAACCCTTTTCCAACAGAACCTCCACAACCTCATTTCAAAGGATTTTCCCAGTTCTGCAACTCCCACTTTGTAAATAAATCCTGGCACTTCATTAGCATGAATGAAGTTCAGTTCTCATTTTCAGAAAACAACAAAAACCACCAGAAACCACTTCAGGTGGGAAATGAATGCAGACACAGGGCCCCTTAGCTCGTTGAGCCATAACTGACTCTCCATCTCCTAGCAGAGATACTAAAACTACAAAAGACTCAGGGTTCATACAATGGCAAGAGAAGCATCTGAAGGACTCAGAAAATTCTAGTCTAGAACTAACGGCCCAAACAGGAGCTTGCAACGAGCAAAGGTAACTTTGTTAGCAAGGTAATGCAATGCCCAGTTTGCCAAGAGACTGCTCTCAGTAGAATCAATCATGTCCAGTCAAGAACAACTGCACCAGGAGTAAAATCACATGTACTGCCCTATCATCCACCTCTAGGCCTAAATTACTCAGTCAGACTTCAAAAAAAATATTATTAAAGTGTATTTCTGCTCAAGCAACAGTATGAGGAATCAATGTATCCTCAGTGTTGCACCAGCTGCTCTTACTCCACCTAGTATACTGCAGCAAAGCCTAAAATTAGAATGTCAGATTGAACTTCTTTAGGCTCTGAAGGCCGCACTTGGAGAAATGAATTCACTTTTCACATGCAAGAAGAAAACTAAAAATTACTTCTCCTCACGAACAACTTTTGTACACTTTAACCAGTACTATTTTCACCCTGGAAAAAACTCACTTTTATGTGATCTTGTCATTTTATCAGATTTGGCAGAAGCATCTTTGACTCGGTTGTGATATTCTACAAGGAATGTTCTCTCATGTTCAAAGAAGTCATCCACATCCTACAAAAAAGGGTACAATTAGAAAAACAGGATTTCACCCACTCTCTACAGAGCAATTGCAGAGTAAATTTGCACATTTCACTGTTGCTGTGACAGGAAATGCATCTGATTTTATTGTCTAAAACCCCATTTATATGAACTGATTTCTTCTCCATTTACATCACAATCTTAAGTTTTACTAAGAATTTAGTAAGAATTAAAAATTTGCAACAAGCATCCTAAAGGTCTATATAACTAAAGATGAATGAATAGCAAAGGCTCACCAAGGGTGACAGAAAAATAGAATACATTTAATCCACTTACAAAAAGGGGAGAAGGGATGGAAGTCACCCAGTAGCACAGAGGCTGTGGTCTCAGACTGGGTGATTTGAACTCCTAGCTCAGAACACTGATCTTAATGACAGACTTCTTTAAATTTGGTAAGCACAGGCAAATGTTCATATTGTCTGTACTATAACTTGAGATAATTGTTTTGAACTTATTTTTAAAAAACCTCTAAAGTAACACAGATGGTTAATACCATGGAATAGCCTACAACATTGGCTTTGAACAATGTTCTTATAAAATTGGAAGTTATTTGGACTTTCTATTTTTCTCCAAGTCATAATTAATCCATGGTTGTATCCACTTTCCAGCAGTTTCAAAAATCAGTATTATAAACCTAGAAACTCTTAACTCTTGTAAAAATTGCTACCAATTTTTACAGTTAGGAAGGTTACCACTAGAAAGAAACTAGATTAAAAATCATCCTCTGCAGAATTTCTGTTTGCTATAAAAGCGATCTTGTAGCTTTTGGAAAAGTAAAAATTAAATTGGATTTTCATTACTTTTTTTTTTTCCTCAGTTACATCTACTGGGAAAAGTCATATAACCTCTACTGCTGCTCCTTGAAACAGTTAAACAGATTCTACAAGACTGGGAAAATTCACTCTGAACAGAAACAGGTGTCAGACCTAGTTCTCCTTTCCACTATATAAAATGGCAGGGCTGAACAAAAAAAGGCAACCAGATTATCAATTATCTATGTATAAATAAAGGTGCTTAATTTCACAGAGTACTAAAAGCCCACAAGAAAGCTCTCAGTTATTCTGCATCCATGCAAAAATACTTCTCACTCATGGTGTGCCACTAATTCTTAAGTTAGATATCACCATAAAAATCCCATTTTTATACCTATGTAAAATTCTGCCTCACTAAAAAAGGT
>VXBU01008676.1:1037517-1048776 GCA_013400315.1 Bombycilla garrulus | reverse complement strand
AAAGTACATCTTGATTTCTCTCGCCAGCAATTCAGTTTTCAATACTCACATCCTGATTATATTCCAAGAATACATGGAAATTTAAGTCCTTTCTCAAAATAGGATGTGCTGCCACGCGACACAAAAACACTTCGTGCATTGCAACTGTCTTCTTGAATATTGCCAAATATTCACTAAAAACAGGAAATAAGACAGACATAAGAATTTCATATGAAGCAATTAAGTTTGAGATAAACCTAGTGAGCAGCTTTAAGAGATCCTCAGTAAGGGTACAAAATTACAAGCCAATATAATGGAATTTATCACTCCAATGTTTGATATAGACATAAATAAATAGTGCAATGTCAATACTAGGGAGAAATTTGAAGCCCAAGCATATTACAGAGAGACCTTTAATGAAGAGTCAACAAATACACTCTAGTTTTTATGGTCAGCTAATAGATACTGGTTTGCTGAAAGTGTAACCTCATTTCATTGTCCTTTCCCAAGCACCCCAAAAATCAAGAAACTGAGGTACAGACTACAGTCCCTTGGACTGTGTATTGATGTGCAAATTCCTTCCTCCCCATCTCCATCCCCTTGCCCATTTGCACCCTCCTTACTTATTTATATATTCATGTAGATTTTTTTTTAGCTGTTTGGACAGTCTTTTATTTCATGTTAAAGCACCCAACCTTTTTGAGCCAAAGATTACATTGATGTCTCGCTTCACAGCGGTTCTAAATGTGAAATTAAGAGCTGCATTTGGTAGGCACAACAAAAAAACACATTTAACCATAACAGTCACATAGTTGCCCAGTTCAGCCAACTCAACTTCAAAGCAATTGCTCACTTGCAATTTAGAGGAAGGCACTTTTATCAATACAAGTTTGCTAGAATTCATTGTGCTTTGCAAATTCAGTGAGTAAGGTGCAACTCATCTAAAAATGAGGAAAGGGCTCTTTTTCCCATTCTGAGGTCAAACAGTGAAATTAATGCTTTTCCTTCCACTATGTGCAAGGAGGTTAAGATTTACATACCAGCAAACCAGCAGGGCCAGTGTTGGGAGATGTTTGATCTCAGTGAGAGTAGTAGTCATTCAGTGAAGACAAAAAAGGAGGATGCAGAGGATGGAGGTGGCAGTAGAAGAAACCCAAAGTTTTCTGTGTTATCCAACCCCTAACCAGACCACAAGAGAATCATGATCAGGGCCGCTGGAAAACCAGATTCTTTAAAATCTATAGTGTTCTGCTAATTTCCAGTTTTCTGCATATGAAGTGTATATCTACTCTGCTATAAATTAGCTTGTACATATCACTAATACAGAGCTTTTTAAGACATTTGCTCACAGCAGCTGAAGTTCGGTGAGAAAGCAGCAGTTCTAAGAGTTCTATGTACTTTTCTTGCCAATTCAGAGCTCTTGATAGCAGCAGTCTAGAAGCAGCGTAAATATACACTTGAAAACTGAAACCAATGACAGGAAAAAGATCAAAGAAGTGAATGCATGATAAAGAAAATGGACGAAGCAAGGAGAAACTTCACTGTTTGTGTAACTCAATATGGAACAAGAAGCTTCAGAGCAGTTTTTTCAATATAAATTAAATTCATAGGAAGGAAAAATAGCATTTTCAGGAAGTTTATTCTCCTTGTGCAAAAAATAAATTTAAAAAAAAGTGTCAAAAAAGGAATTTTCTAGTAATCTTTGTATTTATTGGGGAACAAAAGGTTGGCATCTATGTTTACACTACCAACCACATGCACAATTCCCTATTCCCAATCACTGTGTGTATAACCTTAAAGTCTAATTATACTTATAAAATGTGGAACACCAGAACTAAAAAAGATAGAGGTTATCTCCTCCCTTTGCAGACTTTCTGTAAAGAACAGGATCAAAGTACCTTCTTTCTCATAAAAGAATGCTCAGGAACAAGCTGATTTATTTCCTGTTTCAGAAGATCTTCCACGAAATTATTTCTACAATTTTCCTAATGGCACTGATCATGATCACTAAGATTAACCTTGGTTATATAGCAACCGGATTCTCAGGTCTGTGTTTCACAGAGAACCATTACAGTGAAATCAGAAACATGGGACAGCAAACAGCATTAGAAGTTTTGAAATATAAATAAATTAATAAAGTACTAATCAAGTCTACATACGCTTCCAGTTCTTGTTTCATCTTGGTGAATTCCTCTTTAGTCATTGATCCTTCCCCTTCTCCAAGTTTCTGCAGTTTTTCCCTGGAGGCATCAAAGTCAGGCCTGGGTGGTGCTGGTGGAATCTGGAATTGAATCCAATTTTTTTTAAATTCTCGTTTTCTCAGTCAAACAACACCCATTCACATTACAGGAACTGTAGACTGCCTGCAGCTTTTTAATACGTGTTTTTCTCTTTCATCATTCATTACAGCATTTCTGGATAAAGTCTCTCATTCATGGGTTATATGTGCTGCATTACTACACCGATTTCGGTCAAGTGTCCTTGAAGATTACTAAAGTATTAACAAATGGCTTCAGTTTAATTACAACAGAAACCAAGTAATATTTCATTTCCCACGACAACGACTTAAAACTTGAAATAATTATTTTTAATTAGTTTTGGTTTACCTTATTTAGTAAGGATTATTTCTTGTTTAAAGAAAAAAAAAATTCCACAATTGTTTTCACACTACTCATTTCCAAGTCCCAGAACTTTAAACCAAGAAAACCATTCCCTATTGTTTGCAGGCACTAGCTCCTTCTTGCAGCACTGCTGACATTAAAGACATACGTGTTGAAGTAAGAAAGCCCCCTGTCAACAAGGCTCTAAGCTAATTTTATCATACAGCATATTAACACTGAAACAGAAAACACCAGAGTCAAACTAAACCTGAATTGGTGCCAGGAAAGGAACACAGAACTAAATATGTTTAAATTTTAGTTTACTGATATTGGCCCATTACATTAAGACACTACAAAAAAAAAGAGAAAAATCCAGCATCTAAACAGTCAGCCATCTGAAACTAGTTATTACCATGCTGAAGGTCTGGTCACTTCAAGTAGCTTTTCTAAGAAAAGACTAGTTCAAGAATGGTATGACCATCACAGATTCAACTCATCACAATGTACCCATTAATCAATTAGAAATATCTGTTTATCCTCTGAATCAGCAAACACCCCCCAAACACAAAATGAATGCCTAACTTTCATACCAAGATGACAAACCTTATTTGCAATTAATGTAGGAAAAGCAGAACAATTTTTAATGTGCAGCATCACACAGTGCCTGTCTTGAGACCTCTGTTCCTGGAAGGCCTGAAATTAACTTCAGACTGTAAATTATTATATATTGAGGTTCCCTGTAGTTTTACAGGGTATTTAAATTGTTTTTTCCTTCCTCTTATTTATGGAAAAATTATTCTGATCTTTATAATGAGAACTCGAAAAGTCTCATTACTTCACACTGCCATTCCAGCTAAAACAAAGGCAACATGAAACTTGTAACTTAGTTAAACATTAGCTTGCAAAAACAATACCACCAAGTTATACAGTTCAACTCTCTCCCACACTTTTAACACTGTGGCATAAAAATACACTTGGAGACAAATTAAACTACTCATTTCTTAGGAGTAAAGGGCAAGAAAGTATGACAGTTACTGTAGCTTTCTTCCAAGCTTGCTTCAACCATTAATTTTGTGTAATTGCATAAAATTAAGTATTAGAGAAGTTGATCTGATTTTATAAGGAACGAACATCTGCTGTTTCCACTGCATTTAAAAGCAGTCTCAAATAGTTTTGATCCAGCCCACAGAAAATGGCACATATATAAACCAAAAGAATACCAGTACTTACAATATAGCCAGCATAGTCCTCATTCTCAACAAATGAATCATGAAGCCAAATAAACTCTTCATGTTGCCGGACAACAGAAAATTCGTTTTGTTTGAAATTTGGTAAGGAACTCTAGAAGGGTAAAAGGAGGGAGAATTATGGGGGGGAAGGAGGTAGGGAGGAAGAAAAGTTCAACAAAAATCCACAAAGTTTTTCATTACTACATGAGAAAAAAACCTCGAGGGAACAACAAAAATGTCCCCAAAAGTTCATACCACAGTAATTACCCTCATCTTACTTAGTGCAGCAATCAATTGGCATAAAAGGTTGTGGTGTCTGCTCTCATAGACACGTCTAATATCTTTATCAATTTAATCCTGGAGTTCTGTTTAATATTTTTATCAATGATCTGGATGAGAGGACCAAGTGGCCCTTAGTTAGTCTGCAGATGACACCAAGCTGGGGGAAGGTGTTGATCTGCTGGAGGGCAGGAAGGATCTGCAGAGGGATCTGGGCCAGCTGGATCCATGGGCTGAGGCCAACTGTAGGAGAGTCAACAAGGCAAGGAGAAAGGTGTGCACTTGGGTCAAAACTCTGCTGGGAGCAGAGCAGCTGGAAAGCTGACCAGTGGAAAAGAACCTGGTCAACAGTGGCTGGACATGATCCAGCGTGTGCCCAGGTGGCCAAGAAGGCCAATGGCATCCTGACTTGTATCAGAAATAATGTGGGCAGCAGGACCAAGGAGTGACTGTTCCTCTGTGCTGGACACTGGTGAGGCCACACCTCAAGTCCCGTGTCCACTTCTGGGCCCCTCACGAGAGAAAAGACACTGAGGGGCTGCAGCGTGTCCAGAGAAGGGCAACAGAGCTGGTGATGGCTCTGGAGCACAAATCTGAGGAGGAGCAGCTGAGGGAGCTGAGGCTGTTCAGTCTGGAGAAAAATCAGGGGTTGACTCTATCACTCTACAAGGATCTGATATGAGGCCATAGCCAGGTGGGGGCTGGTCGCCTCTCTCAAGTAACAGGTGACAAGAGGAAATGGCCTTAATTTGCACCAGGGGAGGTTTAGATTGCATATTAAAAATTTTCTTCACCAAAAGGGTTGTCAGGTTTTAGAAGGGGCTGCCCAGGGAAATGTTTGAGCAACCATCCCTGGAGGTATTTAAAACACATGTCGATGTGGCACTAAGGGACATGGTTTAATGGTGGACTCAGCCGTGCTGGATTAATGGCTGGACTCAATCTTAGAGGCTTTTTCCAACCCAAGTGATTATATGATTCTCTAATCAAAACCCAAATGGACAGATCCTGAGCAATGTGCACTAGTGCACTCTAATTTAATGGTGAGAATGAGGGAGGAGATAGGATTAATGATGTCCAGATATTTAATTCGAATTCAATTATTCTGTCACTCTGCAATCAATAAACATTCAAATCTAAAAAAAAAGCCATAAACAGTAATTAAAAATGATCCCTCAATGTAATACAATTACAAAATATCCTCTTAGAATCTGAAACTATAAGATCAAATAGAATTTAAAAAAACTATACTGAAGTATATTCATGTATATTAAGATTCCATCTGCAAATTAATAGGCATGGGAATGGCATGACAGCACATCAATGCAAAAAAAATGAATATAACTTTCTTCTAAACAGTTTTTTAACTCTTAGTCATCTTCTTCTTATGCACTGCAGCTACACAGTCTCATAAACATGAGATAATTCTACTTTCTCATTTCCTCTGGATTGTGTTACACTTGGTTTCAACAAATAGTTTAAGCAAAGGCTCTTTTGTATATAATTAGGAACCGTTGTGTACTCAAACCCAGGTTTTTACCTTTGTATGGACTGTGAATTTCACTTTATCCCTCTCACTGAGTGCATCTGAGATATCCACTTGCAGAGCAGCATCAGTCTGGAGATCCACATTTATTGCTCTAAGCTAAAGAAAGAAAAATACATTTAGCTTAGAAACAAAATAAATAAAAAAAAGGTAAACTATATTTCTATTATTCTTCCTTTGAAATGAACCTGATCCTGCAATGCTGAAGACAGATCACAAAACCCCCCAACATTAAAAGATTATTTGCAGCAGAAAAAGAAATTGCAGTAGTACTCCTTAGAATAACCATACAAATAATAATCTCCTTTACAGTACTCCTTGTTAGTGCACTATTTTCATTTCTGCAGATTGTTAACTTGCTAGTAATTGAGATGCTCAAAACAAAGTATATTTACAGATAGCAACAAGTTTGGTAGGCTTTTCTCTTTACTGTCGCCGTTCTTCTGAACTGACAAGTCGCCCTAAGTAAATATACTTGCAAAGGTAATTATAAAGATAATAACAGTTAGAAAGGTACTTTTAAGGAGAAAAGAAGCAAGAGCAGTTATAGACCTGATTTACTCACACTGTCTTACACTATTCTTCTGTTCCACGCAGCTTATATAATGAAAAAGCTTAAAAAGAATATCCTGAACTTCAAAGAGCTAAGCCTTCTTGGAAATATTTTTCTGAAAAACCCCAAAGCAAAAAACTCAAACCCAAGATTTTGATGTCTTCAAAATGAGCACGAAAAACGGCAGAAGTGCAAGGAATACATGTGTTTTTTCCTACAAGACATGAGACCAGAACTCTTCCACAAAATAATTCCAGTCACATTGGGAAAAAAAAAAAAAAAAGACAATTATCAAACATAGCAAAACTGAAATATCATCTGAGCACCACAATATTTGGCAGTAACTGGATCAAAGGCTTCAGTCTTGGTGCAACCTCATCTAGAGCCCAGCTGGAAATTCAAGTCTCCTTACCCTTGCACCCTTGCTGTTCTAGAGGAATTTGTCCCATGACAATTTCATCATCAGACCAATAGACATATGGAATGTTTTTACAAGCACGAAGGCTAACCCTGAAATCTCTTCCAATCACATAGTCAAAAAATATTTCGACATCATGCTCACAGGCATAATTTTACTGAGACATGATATTTTCTCTGATGCTGCATTTTTTCTACAAATACGCTATTCTACAGTATAAGAAATGCTTTACCATACAGAGATTTGGACTTTTCCTCCATAAATTTTTTTCAGGATTGCATTTTAAAGTCAATACTTAAGTAACAAAAATGTTTAAATATTCACAACACATAGTACAGAGGTTACACATGAGCAGATTTTGAAGGTAATACTGTGAGGCACTGGAAAAGCTCTAGGACAGAAACATCAACTGCCACATCTGGTTTTCCACAAGTCACCTTTATCTCGAATCACAGTGGTCAGATCCCACTCTAGTCTTGCTGTTAACCTCTATGAATGGACAACTCTTGCCTGTGCAGCAGCAACCAGACTCGTGGATTTAGAATTATTGTCTAAAAGTAAACCAGAATCATGCAGTCTAGCATATTCTGCTAAGGCCAGCAAAACGCAACTGTTCAATAGCTCTTACACAAGTAGTAATAGCTCTTCCTTACAGTGAAGTTGGAAATCATTAAAATGACTGCACAGTAACATATTCACACAGGTGATTCAGGCAGTGCCTTTTGTTTTGTTTTCCCAAGGTTTAGAGGGTCACTGCCTCACACAAAGGCGTATTATCATGCAATGGTTCCTTGCAGATCACTTCTCAGAAGCAGAATCTCCTAGCTCCTACTGAGTTTCCAATGTGCTTACCATCTAATTTAGGAAAGAAAAATATAATGACATACCAAAGTCTCCTTTATGTCATGACACCACATTTTTCAGTGTGTAAAAAGGTTTTTGTGGTTACACTGTCTGGGGTATTGTTTGTTTTTCTCCAGTCCCCCCAGAGTAATCTGAGTAATCTCAGCAAATAATCTGGATTATATAAATGGTATTTTTGCAGTCTTTCACAGGTCACAAATATTTCTACCAAAATACTTTTGCACCTCCTTTTTTTTCCAAAGTGGTACTATACAAAACTCTAGAATTTGGTATAACAGCTGATCAAGTTTGTTATTAGACCATATCCAGAGCAGTGCAGTCTGATCATATGCGCTATTCACAACTTCAGAAACAAAAGTCCTATCTGTGCTGAGAAAATTAAGAACTAAATATGACAACTTCACCCATGACATACAACTCTAAAGGACTATTTGTTTGATTTATACTGAGTTAAGTTTATAACAGCTTTGAAGAGTTTAATCCTATTTTAAATTATGTCATGTAACCTGACTGCCAAGAGGGAATGTTTTCATCTGCAATGGTAATGAAGCATTTATGAAAGGTGTCAAAGACAATCAGAAAGTTGAAGGACTTCAAATGTATTCATGTGACACAACGATTCACATTGCATTACTGGAAATTAAATTCACAAACATCACCACAACACAAACTTAAACAAACACTGCATCACTACTTCCAAAATAATACTGCCACCAATGGATGGTTTTCTAGTGACAAAGGCAGTAGAAAATAAAAAAATAAAAGAAGTCTGATACAGATGAAAACTGAAAGCACCTTAAAGAATGGAAAAAACAGAGATTGGGTAGTCCCTTTTTATCTTGCCCCTCTCCAAGTCTAATACATACAACATCACATAATAATTTTATGCTCACATATGTAATCTACATGCACACTGAACAACCTGCAAAACAAAACCTGATTTAATTACTTTACAGTTTCCTATGCTATACCAAGAAAGTCCCACTTCTACTCAAGGGGTCTAGAAAACACCAGAAGCCAAAACCCAGGCCAAGCGATGTTACAGTACTACAGGAGAACACAATGCAAGGAGAGGGTTTAACATCTCAGCTCTTGCTTAAGGATCAATTATATTTCAAATGATAATGGCAGGAATCTGGTACAGACAAGGGAAACAACCAAGTGTTACATTCCTAGGTAATGTCATCCATTAACAGTAACCTCCCTGCTCTAAGCTCTTTCAAAAATGTTAGAGTGAAAGGACCCTTTCTGGGGCTGGCTCTTTACAGGCAGACAAATACACAGAGCAAGGGGACAAAGAACACCTTTACAACAAAAGCTTCTGAAGTGTTTTCACAGCATTAAGTTTCCAGCAGACCTGTTGTAAAGGATAGCTCACTTCCACTGAATGAGCGTCAGCTAAAGATTATATAGATATAAAATACTCAGGGCAGTACTAATGGAGCAATACTACACCACTTCTCAAAGCACATATTGTTTATGTTAGAGAGAGCACAAAAGTCCCAACAGCACCCAAGTTACACCAAGCAAACTCAATCCTATCCTATTTCCTAAGTGAAATTCAGAAAAGCAATTCCCACTAGTTCATTTTATGCAGACCATTTATAATAAGTTCCTTCTACAGACCACCCACTGCTACTTCCTCAAAGATGATTCTCAGCACTCTGTTTTACAGTTCTCCAGAAATGACTCCATATGGTGTAACACCATTGTTTGAGAATTAATAATTCCAGCCCTCTTTCATCCCATCACCCCAAGGTTAAACTTAACACAACTGTGGCCAACAAACATGTTCCTGCAGCATTAGAAGTACAGTTGTCACAGCAATAACTGCATTCAACAGAGGCAAGAGTATTTATCTTCAAAACTAAAAGCTCAATTACCCCAACCAGAAGTTGCCATCCATGTTTTCAAATAAAGGCTTGACGTAGTCATTATTTAATTGCACAGAAAGGCAACAAATCAGAAGTAGCACATCACTCTATGAAAAGATGTTTACTTTTACTACTTCTACTTAGAAAAAAATGTATTACAGTTTTGAGGATTAAAGCACAGCAAATCCATTCATGAACAGACTGCCATATTGCTTTTGATTAATCCCCTGTATCACAGACAAAATCAAGCAGATAACAACCTGTGTATCAACCCCTGGCATTTACACTGAGGAGAAAAACTTAAACCCCCACAGTGATCGGTGAGTGAAAATAAGAAACCTTAAAATAATTAGGGAAATGAGAAGGCCACTGTTCTAGTTTTAATTCCTCAGGATGAAGATGCAGGAGAGAAAAATAAGACTGCATTTGGCCAGCTGAGATGGTAAGTACAATGTACAAACAGTACAAATGTACAAACAAGACTGCTAAAAGATTTCTTAATGTTTTCAAATTACCATGCGAACTCTTAACGACCTGTAGCCTTAGAGGGAAAACTAACAACCAGCGAAACAAACAAGGCGCACAGAAGGTCAGATCTTCATTGTTATGGTCTACCTGTACCTTCAGATAAAGGCAACTTAACTGTGTGCATCAAAAGGCTGTTCCTAACTACCAAGGACAACCTATGTAAAATACCTGTGTAAGTAAAATTCTACAGCTCTTCGGTCCTTGTTCTGAAGACACCAAAGGACAACAGTGACAACCTCCTCTCTCTTTTATCCTATATTCTTAGTAAACTAGCTGTATACCTAAAGAAAAAAGCTTTACAGTGGCCAGAATTGGCCTGATACAATATTAAAAAGCCTTTTTAAATTTCTGGCCATAAACTGGAATGTAAAATGCACTGAATTTAACATCTGACTATGGTGTGGTTGATGAAACATTACACCAACAGTGTTTCTCAATTTTTTGTATTTTTAGTAACATAGTGTATACATTCACCTCAACAACCACCAACAGCCAAGGAAACCTAAGCGACCCTGAAGCTGCTCTCCCACCTTGCTCTCAGTTGGTCTTTCTCAAGATACTAAGTGACAAGGGTAATCAGTCTGACCAAATTACACTAGGTTAGCTGATTTGTTGCTTAAGTGAGGCAGGCAAGTTAAAGAAAGATGGATAGAGTGGTCAGAAGAGAAACTAAGGCCAGAAGCAGGAAGGCAGAGAAAAAGGTTTTCTCAGCAAGAATCTCAGTTGTGGCATCCTGTCCCAACAACAGAACTTTTTTTTCAATAAAGAGTTTATTATGCAGCATGTGTCTGCAATGTAAATGTCCCATTGTTATCTACGGGAGAGCCCCCCGGGCCTGAAGGGAGCAGGAAGGGCAGGACTGCATCACCCAGGCCCCAGATCGCGGCTCGCGATGGAAGCCGGCGGCCCCAGGGCTGGTCAGCCCGGGCAGGACCGGCCCCGCCGGGCGTGTGCAGGGGAGGGGGCCGCAGGGAGAGAGAACATCCATCTCCGGCCAAACCCCCTCCCCAGCTCTTCCAACGACAGCATCAAAGAACTGTCCTTCCAAAACTTGGGTGACTGAATGAACAGCACACGCACACAGACCCCGATATCAGCGGGAGGCTGTGCCAGGAGCAGATTCCGGCGGGCGGGCGGACGGACGGACGGACGGAAAGATAGACAGCCTGGACGCTCGCCGCCCAGCATCCCGCCTCCCTCCGACACCCACGCGGCGGGCTCGGGCCAGCGGCACCCGGAGGCCCCCGAAGAGGGGCCGACCCCGCTCCCCGCACGCCCAGCCCCAGGCGCCGGGGTCCCGACGCCTCCCCGCGGCACTTACACCTCGGTCCTCCTCCGAGAGGAAATCTGGGCCGTCGTCCGAGCCTTCCTGCTTGGGGGCGAGGCGGC